>VZTG01006405.1:693240-847436 GCA_013397845.1 Melanocharis versteri
GTTCGCTCCGCGCCCCGCAGCGCCGGCGGCCGCGGGATGGAGCTCGGCGTGGCGCGGCTGCTGGCGGTCCTGCTGTGCCTGGCTCCCGGTAAGCCCGCGGGAGCCCCGGGTCCGGTGTGTCGGGGAGCCCCGCGGGACCGCGAGGAGAGGGGGCGCGGGGATGGATGCCCAGGGGATGCGGGGTGGATGCCCGGGTGCCGCGGAGGGCGCGGGGGCTGCTTCCCTGTGGGTTTGTCGGGGCTGCTGGAGCGGACGGGACAGCGCGAGCCCCCGGGTGGGACGGGACGCCCGTGGCCGCGGGCTTGCGGACCCCTCGTGTCCTGTCGCCTTGGCCTCTCCTGGCCGGCCGGCTGGTGCTGGCCCGTCGGAGAGGGCTGCCTGCCATGCAGTGTCCTGCTCGCTTGGCTCCAGCATCAGCTGTCGTTTCCGAGAGCAAAATGTCCCTGGAGCCAAACGCGGGAAACCTGTCATCAGCGAAGAACCTGCTCGGAATGCAAGTGATTAAAGCACGGGGAAATGCTGGCGAAACAGGGAGTGTCCCGGTCTGGCCACGCTTTCTTGCTGCCCGCTGAAGCCGGCCGAGCTGTCACGGCTGGGGCTGCGGCTCGGCCCGCTGAGACGGGATTCCTGAAGGAATGGCAGCAGCTAGGGAGGACTGAAAATCTCTCCCTGTGGTGCTCCCAAATGTTGCACAAGCTGGGCTGGTGCCTCAAAGCAAGCACTGGCGCCCGGATCACAGCCCTCACAAGCGCCGGTGGCTCCGGGCGGGTGCGATGCAAGCCGCTGTGCCGATAGTCCGTCGGTAGTACTGCTTAGGAGGAAAGAGATAACCTTAGAAAATCATGGCATAAAATAAGTTCGTGGGATCTCAGATTCGTGACAAACTGTAGAATAGTTTCTTTGCATAATTCATTGATCAGTAGTCTCAAAGAAGTGTATTCAATTTATTATAAGAAAAGTTGTTAATCCCCAAGGGAGTGAGATCATCAGATGAAGGTTCACTTCGTTTCAATGTCCCACATCCTCTTGTTAGACCTTGAAGTTGGCAATGCAAGAAAACAGGAACTCCACCCTGGCTGGCTGAATTGTAGTGCTCTGCAGCTAGCTCCTGACCATCTGCCTTTGCTTCCTGTTATGACAGAATTTTTGAACTTTTTGGGATGTGTGAAAAATCATGATTTACCCTTCGCTGCGAAGTAGGTGATGTGAAAGTGTCCACTTAAAACCTGCCGCATATTACTGCATATAATACTTTTCTGATTGAGTAGCATTTACTTTGTTTGTTGGGTTTATTTGAGGGATTTCATACATTTTTTTGCAGGTTTATTTATTTCTCTGGATCAGCCAACTCTTAGCATCCAAAAAGATGTCCTCACAATAATGGCAAACAACACGCTAAATATTACTTGCAGGTAAGGACAAATCCGTTCAGCATGATTTTGATGATTGGTAATTTATGTAGCGAGTTTTTGTACAGAATCGGAGGTGATGTGGTCTCTCTCCTGTCATTACTCCTGTTTTCTCCCCACTCCCTTTGTGCCTTCTGCCTCACTTTTCCCTGACAAGTTTTAGAAACTATGTGGGAGGGTTGCAGCAAGAGAGAGCTGGGGAGTGTAGGGTGGCTGGGAGGAGGAAGCGTCAGCTGGGTCCTTGTGGATCCTGCTGGTGAGCCATGCTCTCAACGCTCTCTTTTGGGTGCTTTGTCACTCAGATTCAGCAGAATGTAAATCTCAAGTAGCTTCCTTGTGGCTGTTAACAGTAGGTTGTGCATGTGAATTTGTCCTACGTGGTTTGATGTTCTCTCTGTGTGACGGGGTGAAGCCCATCCCTTTCCATAGCCGCAGAGACTGGTAGGGCTGGGGTTCACCGCCAGGACATCGGTGCTGGCACGTTTCACAAGTGTCTGCTCCTCTAACGTTTGCTTTCCCAGCGGTCAGAGACCCCTGGAGTGGTCGTGGCCAAGCAAGCAGAGCAATGCTGAGAAGCGTATCTCCGTGACAGACTGCAGTGATGGCCCCTACTGCAAGACGCTTACTCTGAGCAAAGTCATTGGCAATGACACAGGGGACTACAAGTGCCTTTACAGGGACAACCAGGCAGCCACAACCATTTATGTTTATGTTCAAGGTAAGCACTTACACAGCTCTCAGGTGTCTCTTTCCCCAGCGTCAAGAGAAAAAAGGAATATCAAGTGTCTCAAAACAGTTTTGATGCTAAAATTTCTTAATCCTAGAATTTTTGGTCCTATGAAACATTTTTCTTATTTTTGTGTTGAGTAATTAAATTCAGGTATGCTAGTTGCCATCAACACAAAAGCCTTTGTACCGATAATTCTGAGCTGACCTGCCATATGCAGTACATAGTCTGCTGTTCTCCACCCAGAATTTAGCATACATATCTCTGCTGAGCTCTGAGCCCGTCCTCATGAATGCAGAGCTATTACTGACCCCAGCAGGAGTTTCACATGAGAGAGGATTACAGAGATTTTATATTTGTTAAAAATTACAGATCTGATCCCATGTACAATTTGTACTGATACCATTAAAAAATCCCTGAAAACCACCCAAACCCCAAAACGTAAACTTCCATGCTCTTGCTGACACTGGTGGTAAAATCTGTTTAGGCTGTAAGAGCTCAGTTTTCAAGCTCGGGCTGTCAGTTGTGTTGGCAGCAGCGCAGCTGAGTTTCGCACACACTGCAAAGCCTCCAGTTATATGCTCAGCCTCAGTAAGTGCATTTATTGAGGCATCTGCCTTTTTGCACTGATGGCTTCACCCTCATTTCCATGTGCATCCTGTTTCCTCTTTATTGTTAACTTATAGTTACCGTTTTGAGAAATGAGATGTAATTAAGAACATGAGTTATCTTGTTTTATAATATCATGGACCTATTTTTTTTGGTTTTTGGTCTGACTTTGAAAAGGATGCTAACATCAGGGGAGCCAGTGTAACATGTCACAACTTTTAACTGATATTTCCTGTAATACTTATGCAAGGAAAGTCACACTAGGGTAAATCAGTTTTTTGTCGGCAAAAGAGCTGCTGTAGCAGGAAGCCATTCTCCAAAGTGCACTCTACTGCTGATAACTGTTTTGATAATAATGATATTCTAAATCTGAGGGGTAGGGTGTCTATAAAAACATGTACCTTCCCTATTTAGTCTCATTATTTCAGTGTTTTATGACATAGAAAAGAATAAAACTGATTTGTGAAAAAATTGACAGGGAAAGAAGAAAACGAAAAGTTTTCTCAATAATCACGTGACGGATAATACCCACTTATCAATTGAATATTATTCTAGATTACAGATCGCCATTTGTGACTTCAGTTAGTGATCAGCTTGGCATTGTATACATCACTAAGAATAAAACTGTGGTGGTGCCGTGCCTTGGAACTGTATCAAATCTCAATGTATCTCTACATGCGGTAAGAAAAAAGCCTGTTATTTTTCCAAGAGTTAGTTGAAATCACTGTGGCATAAATATGTTGTTTGAAGTACAAATACATTTCTTAAAAACTTCTTTCCATCGTTGTGAGTTTTATAGCCTGATTACAAGATTGCAAGATGAGTGCTGTACCTGTACTCATCTGTGGCACTGCACTCTCAAAGCATGTACCAATTCCCCGAGCCAGGATGTTAAAATGGAGCCCCGCAGTTGTGGAAAATGCTGGTGGTGACAATTCAGAGTTGTTTGATTTTTGAAATCTGACTATGTATTTTATCAATATTTCAAACAGAAATATCCAGAAAAGGTATTTGTTCCTGATGGTAAATCCATTTCGTGGAATAATAAAAAAGGCTTCACTATACCCAGTCATTTAATCAACTATGCAGGCATGGTCTTCTGCGAAGCTAAAATCGATGATGAAAGCTACCAGTCTGTGATATACATAGTTGCAGTTGTAGGTAAGCCAAAGGTTTTTATTTCTCTATAACCAATATTCTTTTGCTTTCTACAGCATACTGAACCAATTACATTTGGTTGTACACTCGGTTATTCAATACTGACAATGCAGCTAATGCAAAATGGATGTTGAGATTTGTATCACTTTTCTTTTAAATGCAACATATTGTGTTCTTTCTGGTTGATCACTGGGATAAGTGCTTCTATTTTTAGTGTTTTATATAGATGCCAGGGATTTAATTTTTTTTTTCCTGACAATGCAAACCTTTTTCCTAAAATCACTTATCCACAATGCAAGTCACAGTTGAAGGAAATGAGAGGCAAGCATCTATCAGCAGCAGATGAAAAGAAATTGCTCTGAGGGGCTACCAAGGGAAGGGTGGATCTGAAGGGCGCGCTACCAGCTGGGTTGTCTTGTCTCCCTAAAGGCCTGTGTCTCAGCTCTCACAGGATTTTATGCTTTCCTGGTAAATTTTGTCATTTGTTCATCAAACCCCAGAAATAATGTGATAATTCTGCAGAGGCTTAAGCCTGAGCCAAAACTCAGCAGCTATTTCCCTTTCAGCTGAGGACACAGTGACCATTTCAAGTATCCAAATAGCACCAAGGCAGTCTCTCCTGGCTTGTCAGGAAGGCATCGCAGCCCTCCCCTCTTTACTCTGTGCAGAAGGCTTTTACTTCTCTACCAAATTCACAAGTCCTCACTCTGATTTGGAGGAATTTCAGAATATCTGTAGAATTTCTGCATTCAGAATATTCCGTTTTGAAATGTTTTACTGCACAAAGTAAACTTTGGATAATTTTGCTAATGCCCCACTGTTATTCTCTATAAAGTTCCTGCTTACTGGTGGGAATGGGTATGTATCTCCTTTAGTTTTAGGTCTCACAAGGATAAGAAGAAGGTGTCTAAAGCAGGGGAACTGTGTGAGTCACTGTCTCTTGCTTGCTCCCACCACTGGAGGGGCTCTGATCAAATGCACGCATCCTGCTGTGTCACTGTCTGACACAGGTCTCAGCTGGAAAGTGCACAGGGAAGGCACATCACTTCTCTCCAGGCTCCTTTGTACATTATCGTGCTGCACTGGGGCATCAAGGGGCTTTTTTGTAGCTGGGGTTTAGGTGGGAATTTTGGTGAATTCACCTGGGAAATTTGGTGCTGAGTACTGTAAAGAAACCTCTTCTTACCCATATGTTTCATGCATGCCTTTTTCTTTCTCTAGGGTACCGAATTTATGACCTGACAATGAACCCACACAGCGAAGTAGAGCTGGCAGTGGGAGAAAAACTTGTTCTCAACTGCACTGTAAGGACAGAGCTGAATGTGGGAATCGATTTTAAATGGGACTTCCCTTCCATCAAGGTAAAGTCGTACTAACTTACAGGTGCCCTCAGCACAAAGCAATTTGATTTAGGTATAATGCCACTTCCCCCCTTAAAACATTGAGAAAGAAGATGATAGATAATACACAATGAAATTTCTGGTATATACAAGTGTGCAAAAGGTGACAGAAGGAATAACAATGACATTGCCAAACATCTCTGTCTTTTGTCTATTACAGGAAAAGCGTGCCACTATTAGGGAGTTAAAAACCACTGTGGGAGAAATAAAGAAGTTTGTGAGCACCCTTACCATTGACAGTGTGTCCTTAAGTGACAAAGGTCGATACACTTGTGCAGCATCCAGTGGTCGTATGAACATGAAAAACAGCAGTTACTTCGTTATCCATGGTATGACATTTTCCGCTTCAGTTTTGTCGGTTGTTTCAGATTTGGGATTGATTACTGGGATGCAGAAGGCATCTTGATGATGGATCAAATGACAGAAATTAACCAAACTGCAGCTACAGTGTTTCTCTTGCAACTAGTATGGGATTATTTATACCACAACCTTAGTTAATAATAAGATTTTAAAGGATGCTGTATGTTACTGAAAGCTGTAGAATCCCACCCGATAGTGGGCAGTAAAATAAACTGATATAAGCCTCTGATCCTTTTCTGCATTGACCTCCTTTAGGTCCTGTAAAACTCCATTTGTGTAGGTGGCTTTGTATAAGGGCTGTCTGTTCTCATTCTTGGTGAACTTAGGCTAGATCTTGGTAGCTCTGTGACACAAGAGTCTAGGTCAGCATGAATGAAGCCAAGAAAATAAAACTTTCAGATTTTTCATTATGAATAGATGAATCAAATGGAGTTTTGGTCATACGGAAATGATGCAAGGGAAACAGCTTTAGCTAAGTGAATAGATAAGTAGGAGGCCACATCCTACAGCCTTTTCTCAACCCCCTCTTGGGCACGGCCCCAGCACCACTAACTTACTTATAGAAAATGTTACCAGCATGAGAATGGCTCATTTTTAATCACTGAGTCACACAAAGAGCTTTATATTTTGAAGGAGACTGGTTTTCCTGAGATCTGATTTCAGGGGCCAGAATATTAATGGCGCTTTTAAGAAGAAACAAAAAACTTTCAAACTTATTGTGGGCATAGTGATTCAAGATATACTGAATTTTCTCTTGAGTTCTTTCTGTTCTGCTCTTCAGGAACCAAAATGAGATCATGTGCTATACTGAGTATACCAGATACAAAGTCAAAACCACCCTAAATCTTAGTCAAAAGGCTAATTCAGTCAAAAGGCTAATCACTGTCTTATGTCTGAATGCAAGTTTATAACTTATAACAAGTGCTGTAAATAATTTCAAAGTACTCTGGTTCAAATACATACTTGAGAATAGTCTGAGAGTATCTAACTTTATCACGCTGTAGTTTTGAATAGTCTAATTTCCTGGAATAAGTATATTGAGAGAGTTTTATGATATGTGTACATATATGTATATACAGGTCTCACAGTTGGCACACTATCCTGAGAGCTGAGTCTTGTCTCTGCTTTCCAGAGCTCCTTGGTGATGGAACTGGTCTGTTCCTCTGTGTGAAGGAAAGGACTAGGTTTTCATGGTGGCATCTCCCCAGAGCCCACTTTGGAGCCAGCAGTGCTCTACCGATCACCCATAGTCCTGTTACTAATTTCTATTTGTCATCTTGTTAGATGCTAACCCAGGTGGAAAGCACTTTTGCTTTGGTCCATGAGGAAAGACCATTTAGTTTAATTCCTTCTATTTTTCCCTCAGAAAGTCCTTTTATTCATCTGGAGAAAATGGAGAATGTCGTTGAGACAAGGCTAGGTGACACAGTCAAAATTCCTGTCAAGTTTAAAGGATATCCTCCACCAGAGGCTAAATGGTAAGAACTGGGATATAATGTGTTTGATAAAATGAGCTATTCTTAGTTAAAGCAAATCATTAAATATTCAGAGCGCTCTGTATTTTCTTCAGGTATAAAAATGGAAAAGCCATCAATGCAAATCATACAGTTAAACTTGGCTACGCATTAGTGATCACTGAAGCAACTGAAAAGGACGCAGGGAATTACACGGTTGTCCTTACAAACCCCACTAACAAGATGCAGAGAAGACATACATTTACCCTGCTGGTGAATGGTGAGTGGGGCAACAGAGGTGCTTTTCTTTCATGTGTGGATGTGGTATATTACCATCCTTAGACTTAATTCATCTCACAACTGTGAAGATTTAAGTACTGATGAAGAACAGCCCTTGAGCCTCAGCCCTGGGAGGACAGAGGCAACCTGTCTTTCCTGGCTCTAGGATGTGTCAGTCAAGAGGCTGCAGACTCCTGGTGTTGGTGTTGTGATGATACTTTGTGTGGGGTGGGTTTTTTGTTTTGGTTTGGGTTTTTTTCTGTGTATTATTCTTTGCCTCTGTGTCCTGCTCTTTTCCTGCCCTTCTTGCTGGCTGTGCTGCTGGAGTCCTCCTCCACCCCGCTCCATCCTGGCCCTGTCCCGCCTCACCCATCCTTCCTGCCCCACACAGGCTATCCCTCCTCTTCTGCCTTGCCCTCTACAACCCTCCTCCTCCTCCCCTACCTCCTCCTTTCTGCTCCCCAGGAAACAGCCTATGCTTTGAAGACAGCAGGTCTTGAAAAGGGCAGCGAGGCTACGTGCAGTGGGATCAGGCCTGGGGATAATGTGCATTTAATGGCTGGGAATGGTGGTGAGCGTCCAGGAACTGCATTTTAAACCATAGAGTATTGAAGGGGGATTTTGTAGGAGATCCTAAGTGTCCTGATCCTCAAAGTGTTGGGCAGGTTCACTGCTTCCCCACATGTCCTCAGAGATGCTCTGTGTTGCACTCAGATTGGGGCATGGTGTGAATTGGTCCCCACGGGTCTAATGCATGCACACTGGGGAGCCTTCAGCAGGAGGTGTGACCTGCTGCTCTGTCCTGCAGTGCCCCCGCAGATCGGTGAGAATGCGCTGATGGCCCCCGTGGACTCCTACAAGTACGGCTCGACGCAAGCGCTCACCTGCACCGTCTACGCCGTCCCGCCGCCCAGCACCGTGCTCTGGCACTGGCAGCTGGAGGAGGAGTGCACTTTCAGCCCCCAGTGAGTAGTGCCAAGTCCTCGCTGTCTTTCGCAGCTTATGTAGGTCTTGAGGGATATTTGTGTTGTGTTGGGGTTTGTTTGGTGCCTCCCTCATCCAGGCTCATTACTGAGCGCAAACCCAATGGCCAATGAAGAAAAGATTGTTGTAATTAATTTGCAGATTGCTGCAGGCAGGCTCTGCCAAGGTCATTGTTGTTGGCAGAGGCGAGGGCCACCCGCAGAGAGGATCCAGCAGTGCTGGCATGTTGCTGTCGTGCTCTCTTGAAGGGCATCTCAACTTGCGCGGGGTCTCGAATGCAGCTGTTACATGCCCTTCCCTCAGATCCCCCTGTGGGCTGCAGGCCCAAAACTCCATCCCAAACAGAGGAAATTTGCTGTTTATGCTAATTATGTGTCCTTGTGGTGTTTTTTTCCTTGTGCTCAAGTGCTGAGTGTGATGGTGCTCTTTATCTGTGTGAAAGTGTATCTCAGAGGAAGTGCACTGATTGATGTTGGGGAATGATAGAGAGAGTGCCTGACTGAGATTCACGCAGCTTCCCTTATCTGGGCCTGCCATAAGCCCAGATTTCCTTTAAAAAAAAAAGGCCGGGGTAGAAAAAAAAAAGCATTCTTCTTTCCTGTTGTTGTTTTTAAAATGATTCCACTAGTTTCTTCCTTTGGTGCCTGGTTGCTTCCTACACAATGGCTACTGTCCTCAAGAAATTCTTGTAGGGAGTTCAGCGATTTTTATGTCTCTCTGTCTTCCTTTGAACTAAATCAACTTGAATCATCCATTTATGAATGGAGGTTTGTTCCCAAAATAGCTGCTTTCCTTCAACCATCCCGTCTGAGCTGACTCAGGCAGATTAATTAGGAAATTCACCTTTAGGCTTGGGGGTCCTTTACTTTAAAGAGCATGAAGGTCTCAGGAGGTTATAGGGTGAAATTTAATAGAAATATTTCCAGAAGCATACGCTTCCCTCACAGATGCAAGCTGTGGCCAGTGATGCATTTGACTTATAAATATCTGCATATTATAAGGAGAACCCAAAATCATTCTCTCGGAGGGCAAATATTCCTCTTATCTAATGCATATATCTCTACTTACATTTCAGGAAAGTTCGCTCAGGAGCCAATCCATACGCATGCAAGAAATGGAAAGTGATCTCGGAGAGAAAGGGTGGGAATCAGGTTGAAATTAAGCACCGGGTCGTTACTATTGCTGGGAAAACAAAGGTGAGCACATTTTCTTTTCTCTTGGCTGAGGATGATCAACCCTGTTCAGCAGTCCACATGTCTGGAAATACATCACTAGAGATGAGACTCTTTACTCCTGTTGTTAAACTTGGGGCTCTGCTTCCAGCTAGGCAGGCAAGCTCCTGCTGAAGCCAAGAGGCAGAGATACACACTTTCAGATCCTTTGAGCACTGATCTGAAGTGAATCTCCATTGAGGAATACAACTGACTTAGATTTCAGTAACTACCTTTTAGTGGTCTGAAGTTAGATGAGTTAATCTTGCCGATTAACTGTAGCAGAAGTTGGAGAGACTGAAAAGCAGAAAAAAATTGTGGGTGCAGCATTTTTAAACACGTATACCAAAGTCCACCTCCTGTTTCTTCCCATTTCCTTTTACCTGATTTTTATACACTTAAGGACAAAAATATTAACTTCAGAAGGGAACTGTGCTTCTGCCATGCCATGGATTTGTGCTTTGGAGGGATTTTTGGTTGTGCAGATATCTGCAGAGCCCTTTGCTGAACTGTTGGGGTGGTTGGGCGTTACTTTAGCACTGCTGTGGTATGAAATTGTTTGATTGTTCTTTTGTAGACTGTGAGCACCCTCGTGATTCAAGCAGCGAATGTATCTGCTTTGTACAGATGTATGGCTACGAACAGGGCTGGGTCAAGCGAGAGAGTGATCTCCTTCCACGTGACCAGTAAGTGCACCCTGCCAAGGACAGCCATGTTAAATTAATGTTATTTTGTCTGTTTGCTAATGAAAAGCACTTCAATGCTGTTACCTGATTCCTGTCATTTACGAAATTCTTTAATTCTATCGGATTTTGGGTTTACTTAAGGTTTTCTTTAGACAGCCTTTAAAGTTGCCACTGATTTCAGCCAAGTGATTAGTTCTACTAGCATCAGTGGAGTGGCAGGCCAGTGAAAGTGATGCAAGATGGGCACTGTTGTCCCAAGAGTGACTTCTGTTGAGCTTTTGCAGTCACTTAAAAGAGCAACAGAGAAATTGTGGTAGTGTCACAAAATGAGTAAAGACACACTGTAAGAGCTAAGGCTAACATTTTCCAAACCAGTGGCAAAGAGCTTCTGTCTCCTTAACACTCAGTCCCCATATTCACGTGCCAAAATTTTATTTTAATCCAAATGTAAAAATGAACTATAAGATAGTGTTAGAATCATCTTAAGTTGCTCTAAGTTTCTACAGGAAGAGTAACTGTATTCATTACACAGTCCTTCATTTGATCCATTTGAAATGTCTTGCTTTTAATGAGATTGTACTTCTTAGATAATTGATTAGTTGACTGACTGATTGATTTTAAGGATCTTTTTCAGTGTTTCTTTTTCTTATTTTCAACCAGATAGGATGACAAAATCTGTATTTTAAAAATGACTTTTTCAAGTTAATGATGTTAGCCACAAAATGCACAATCAAATAGGAATTTTCTTTTACTTTTTTAATTTGCAGGGGGTCTTGAAATTAATCTCCAGCCTCAGAATCAACTGACAGAGAAGGATAACATGTCCTTGCGATGCACAGCAGACAAATTCACCTTTGAGAAGCTATCATGGTACAAACTCAGTGCTCACGTTTCGCAGACTCCCTTCGGAGGGCTGCCCATGCCTGTTTGCAAGAACCTCAATGCTCTCCAGAAGCTGAATGAGACAGTTTCAAATACCAATGGTGAAAACGTCACCTTAGAGCTCATCCTTCGTAACATCTCCCTCCAAGATGGAGGGGACTATGTTTGCATAGCTCAGGACAAAAAGGCTAAAACACAGCACTGCCTCGTGAAGCACCTCACTGTTCAAGGTATGGATCTCTTACTCTGAAGCAAAATGAGTGGTTGCACATGAAAACAATTGCAGTAGTGGCAGTTTTTGGTGTGTTCAGGCTTTGCATATATTTGGTTAATGGTGCACTCAGTTCGTTAAATAGATTTAAACCAGTTGTTGTAACACACACTTCTGGGGCTTGTCCAGGCAGCAGGGACTGTTTCATTAATACCAGTGAGGAAACACTGACTGAGCCACTGTACTGTGCAAGGAGATGTGTTTGGCTTCTGCTGAAGTAATGTGTTTAGCTCGGTAACTTCTCAACTTTACTTTTCAGAACACGTTTTTCTCTGTAGCTCTATATGCACGTGTATATTCACAGCATTAATGCTGTTGCTTTGTGTGACTGACTCTCAAATTTGGAGTAGTGCCTTTAATTTAGAACTGCCATGAGTGATCCTGGTATCCAGGCACAAGAAATGCAAGCTGATAATCAGTCAGCTTTTCATGCAAATAGTGGTAACTTTGCTTTGGGACCTAGATGTCTAGGTTGATTAGGCAGATTCAGGAAAATACTTATGTGTGTTCACAGCCTGTTCTGAATGCACGTTTAATGGACCAAGAGTGTCAAACCTCTCATGAGGACCCTGGACACAGAAATGTGAGGGAAGCAATTTCTCAACTCTTCCCTCTTCCCTCACCAGCCTGAACAGTTACAAATTCAATCAGCTAAAGCAGGATATATCAATACTGTTGAAATTTTCTTGGCTGTTATAATTTTTTCATGTCATGGGGAAGTTGAACTATGATCTTAACATGAACGCAGTGGCTCTTGGTATAATAAAAGGATTTGAGGCTTTGTTACTGGGACATGAAGTGCTACTACTGAAAAAATGGATCTTTTTCTTAATAATCAGTAATTTTACTGTATTTTCAAACCACCAGAGCCCATGGCACCCACACTTGTTGGAAATCTGGAAAATCAAACAACAAATATTGGTGAAACTATAGAAGTGTCATGTGCAGTGAATGGCATTCCTCCTCCAAGCATCACGTGGTTTAAAAATAACGAGACCCTTGTGGAAGATTCAGGTGAGGATTGCTCCCTTGCTATTATCATTAACAGGCTTTCTTTCATGGGACTGACTGCTGATTTTCACCGTGAAAAGTTTTGTTTTGAATTCTTAACAAGAAGGGACATAAAAATAGCAAAACTAAGAATCATAATTGTTTTTCCAGGTATTGTTTTGAAAGACGGGAACAAAACGCTAACCATCCGTCGAGTGAGGAAAGAAGATGGAGGGCTCTACACCTGCCTTGCGTGCAATGTCCTTGGATGCAGCAAAGCAGTGGCTTTTTTTTCAGTGGAAGGTTGGTGCTAGCTTCTTTCCAGATTGTGCATAAAAATCTTTAGAATGACTAGAAGGAAAATCTATTGGCTATCCTGATGGGAGATCTGAAAATATACTATGAAATTTGTGAAAAGTCTTGACCATTCCTATCAAGCTCAAATTGGGTGCTGTCATAGCTGTCATATGCCAGCTGTTGAGGTTGATGCTTTCTTCTCCACTATGCTGTTTAGAGCTTTTCAACAAAAACTGGATTTATCTTACATGTGGTTGCAAAGAAAACTCTGCCAATCTATATTACGTGCAAACCCATACAACAGAGCTAGGTAAACATGCAGATACCCTGGGGCATCTCTGTTGTCTAGGTAACGTAATTGTCATACTATGTTTTTTAGCACTGTATGTTGTACCTTTTTAAATAATATCATTGCTCTCACAGCATCTAAGGAAAACATAGTGAAGACTTTTTGCAGTCTGTTGTGACTGCTGTCCCATTTCAGTGAAACAGGTAGTGATTTTGAGCTAGGAGACTCCAGCCTTGGTTCGCCACACTCTGAAAGCAGCATTTGTGAGAGCCCTCTCTCACTTGTTCCACTCCTGTTGTGGCACATCACAATACAAGTTGCAATGACAAACAATAAATGGTAGCAAGAGGTTAGTCTGCGGTGCGGGTAGCTGGGACCACGATGGACTTTCCACTAAGAGTAGCAACAAGAAGCCTCAAACTAAAAGCTCCTTGCTCTTGATATTGTTACATTTGCATACTTTAGTCACTGAACCCTTCACAAACCTGTCTTTAAAGTCAGGGTGGTTGTCTGATCCATGCCATTAACGTAATTAAAGCAATATCATGTTATTCCTATAGGTCCCTTTAGGATATTTAGATGTTGGGCAAAATGTTTACATGGGGTGGAAATTATCTGCAGATGACATTGATGTAGATTCAGCTGATGTGTTAAATATGGCTGGGGCACATCTGTAGAAGTTTGAAATCTGTGTAGGACACACTGTTTCACTCCAAGAAATTTATTGTGCAGCTCATGGGGGTCATGCAATGGAGTGTGATACTTTGTAGGAAAATCTCTGTGGTGCAAAGGATGAAATACAGGAGCATGATGTGGCGAACAGGAACTGGAGGGCTGCCTCTGTGCACTAAAAGGTGTTCAAATGGTATCTGCTGGCCACTATTTTACGGGAAAAGGAACATTGTAAATAAGACCTTATTATCATGTGTTCTTGTAGAACCATATTTTTCATGCTCCAGCTGAATGATGTCAAGAGACAAGAGAGAGATTGTTCTCTGGGTCATTCTTACAGCTCTTTATTTTCTATATTATGGGGGTGTTTTTTTGGTTTCTAAGGAAAGAGTAATTAGTTTTTGGTATTCTAAAACAATTATTTCTTTCCAAAATGTGAATTTTACCTTTTTATATTTGCCAAATTTCCAGACACTGTCCTTGGAACAAAGTTGATGCTGAGAAATTGGATGGTGTGTAAAACAGCATGAAACTGTAATATTCCAACATAAACCCCCAAGCTTTTTATTTTGTTTTCCTTTCGTTTCCTTGCTCCATGTTGCACTTTTAAAACGAACCTTCAGAACAAGGACCTCCATTCTTTACTCTAATGAATGAACAAAACAAATATGCTTCCAACTATCACTCAAATATTCATTTATTTCTTCCCAGGCGCTGAAGAGAAAACAAATCTGGAGCTCATTATCCTCGTTGGCACTGCAGTGATTGCCATGTTCTTCTGGTTGCTTCTTGTAATCATCCTCCGGACCGTTAAGCGGGTAATGAAAAAATTCTCATACTGTCCTATCAGCACTGGTCTTGCATGACAAATGAGAGCTGACTTGAGGCCTTTTGTGTTGCTTCTTTCCATTGTTCTTAAATCAACAGACACATTTTTTCTCTCTATGCCATAACATTCTTGCCTGGAACCAGGGGCACAGAAATTTGTTTTTAATTGAACAGGCCCTTGCAAGAGCAAAATGTTTCATCTGGTTCTGTTTATTAAAAAAAAAAATAAAAGATAGAAAAGAAAAGTGCAAGTAATTAACAATGATCACACTCATGATGACACGGTGTAGCGAAATGGTAGCCTAGCATTTCTGGGAACTAATGAAATAGTCTAAAGTGACAAAATGGCATTTTGCCTGCACATTGCCAGCAAAAAACTGTGCAAGTGCAACTAATACCATTTTCCAGGCCAACGGAGGGGACATGAAGACTGGCTACCTGTCAATCATCATGGACCCCGATGAGGTCCCCATAGACGAGCACTGTGAGCGGCTCCCATATGATGCCAGCAAGTGGGAGTTTCCCAGAGACCGGCTAAAGCTAGGTGAGTTTTCAGTGCAGGAGCCATTTAGTGATACTGCAGCCAGCACTATGCTGCAGAGTGTTTCGGGTCCTGGCTCGCCATGGGACTGCTCTGCTGCATGATCCCTGGGTGGGCTCTGTGTTCCCATAGGATATGATGCATCCTGTCTACGTTTTAAGTCCTCTGTTAATTTCTGCATCATGAAGTCATTTTGGAGTCGCTTTTTATTCTACAACTTTTGCCTGCTGTGCCAAGCAAATGTGTTTGTGTCCTCATTTCAAGGTAAACCTCTTGGACGTGGAGCTTTCGGTCAGGTCATAGAAGCAGATGCGTTTGGGATTGACAAAACTGCTACCTGCAAAACAGTGGCAGTCAAAATGCTTAAAGGTAAAAACCATGACTAAAATTTCAAATTGAATATACAATATAGGGATATTTGTCAACACCATAACCATTGTACCCATCATTGTAAAAGTTTAGCTTAATGGCTGTTATCATGAAGCAATGATTAGACAAAGTACATGTCTTTCTCTCATTGATCACTGGAGCAATGCAGCTGTGGTTTCCTAGCCACTGCTTTATGATTGTACTTAGGTTCAGAACATAAAGTTGCTCCTGCAATCGATTTGCATGTGTCCATTTTTGCCTTATGCACCCTCATTGGAAGCTTTCTGCAAGTCTCAGGACAATGGCTTAGGAACACTCCAGACTGAGTTGTAGTTTGGAACAGCTTTCTCCTCACTTTAAATTATATTATACTGCCTCACATTTGCCACAGGAGAGTTGGAACGTGTGTTTCCCAGACACGTTGTTCCTAAAGAGGATGTAATGGGGCAGCAAAATGGGGCTGCCAGCAGCTGGGGGCTGTATTCCCTGTGCTGTAGTGGCACGGCTCACACAGCCTACCAGCCAACTCCAACATCAAGGCTCCTCACTTGATGTGCTGGATAAATATCAGAAAAACCTTTCTGTCTGTGATGCTCCTGACCTGTGTTGCTTTGCCTCTGCAGAAGGGGCAACCCATAGTGAGCACAGAGCACTTATGTCAGAGCTGAAGATACTCATTCATATTGGCCATCATCTCAATGTTGTCAATTTACTTGGAGCCTGCACAAAGCCAGGAGGTGAGTAACTTCTTAGCGGGTGAGAAGGTGCTAATGAAAACCTTATTTTCATAGACAGTTAAATTTCAAAATTAAGGATGGAAAGAATAGTTCTTTCTAAAAAAAAAAAATCTGATAAGAGTGAGCAGGTTCAGAGGTGGAATAAAGGCAGAATAAGGGTGGAATAAGGCCCATGCAGCTCCATCCCTTAGTTGTTCTATCACTTTGCTTTTCTGTGCTTGAGATCCACCTTTATAGTGGACAGCCCATGTGTAACAGACTTCAGAGCTGGGTCTAATACCACATTTAACAAGTTACTCTTGCTCTTGTCACCAGCTACAGCGTGACTGCAAGTTGAGACTTCCCCTCTCTGTCTTTGGATGGGCTATTGGTGCTTGTGTGT
Organism: Melanocharis versteri; assembly: GCA_013397845.1. Lineage (NCBI taxonomy): Eukaryota > Metazoa > Chordata > Aves > Passeriformes > Melanocharitidae > Melanocharis > Melanocharis versteri. Next base: position 709,776 of record VZTG01006405.1, read on the forward strand.
GTGTGTAGGAGGGGAGATTGCAATTTGGAGTCCAGCTCTGGGTGGATGAACCTATTTCACTTTATAATCAGGGACAGATGTTTTGTTTAGCAAATCCAGTGCTACAAACTAATTTGAAAGAAATTCAGTGTAAAGTAACTCAGTAATAATTTTTCAGGGAAGCTGACTTGTTGGCTTAGTGTGGGATGAAAATTTAATTTGTAAAGTTCCATGACAGAAGTCAGTAGTTGAAGGAAACATAATCCACAAATATTTATTTCCTTGTTTATTCCATGATAAAATAGAGATGGCCAGTATGTGGAACCTAGGACGGAAATTTATCACCATAGCATACGACTATATGAAGTAAATTTGAACATGAAATACCATATTTAGATTGTACATTAAGGCATCTATGTCTGAAACCAAGATTCCTGTTTTAAATTTTTAGTACTTTAACCATCTGTAGAAAAATACATAGATAATCATGTGTGTACTTTATTGCAGAGGTTAATTGCACTGAAGTTCATTCAGATATTTATATTGCATCCTTACAATGTCAATTCACTTGGGCTGTCAAATATAAGCACACCACTATACTTTTTGACATGTGAAATTAAGCCTGTGATTTTCAAAATCATGTGCTTTTTCTTCCCTTAAACAGCAGAAAAATGAATAATTTTGGTGCTTTGATTAGACTTCTTTTTTTTTTAATTGCTGATATTTTTGAAAACTTTGGCTATCGGAATGCTCTTTGAACTGTACGTGTTTCTAGCCAGAAGTTATGCTGAGAGATAAGGTGGGATATAAATGGTCTAATGAATTGCTTCGTATGTTGTACAGGCCCACTCATGGTGATTGTGGAATATTGCAAGTTCGGAAATCTGTCAGCTTACCTACGGAGCAAGAGGAGTGAATTTGTCCCGTACAAGGTAAGGAGTCAAGGTTAACAGTAAAATGTTTGGTTTGGTGGGTTTTTTCCACACACGATGTTTCTTTTTCTAGTGCAGACTGAAGCAGCAGTCCTTGGGGACGCTGAATGTCTTAGTACTTCTCATGGGAATGAGAGATGGCAAAGACATCAGAGGTCATCTAGTCTTTCCCCTGGCCCCTGCAATGTAGCTGTTTTGTTATTGTTAGCTTAAAATGTGCAAAGGAACTGGGCTTCCACTATTTCCTTTGGCAGACTATTCTACTCTTGGCCGTATCTTTCAGGAAGTTTTTTCTGATTATCAGCCTGAATTTTTTCCTTTCTTAGTTAAGCTCCAGACCACCTTAAATAACTGCACTCATTGCTTAGTGTATATATCTATCAGATATCCATAGGTGTCTGCTGTCACGTGATTATCCAGTCCACTGTCCCCTTGGCTGATTGCTGAACGAGGCTATACATTTCTTTTGCTGTTAATAGTTTTGTATAATTGATGTAGCTCATGAGTTTGCATTCAGCTTTTCGCCTCCTGAGTCCTTTGCAAAAAGGAGCTCCGTCACAACACCCCCTCTGCACCCTGATTTGAAAGAAGGGAAGATGGAGACTGGCGTTTCCAAACTTGTTTCTGGGCACCTCTGAGAGGAGTCTTACTTCTGGAGAGGATCCGTCTGTAGGATCCATGCCCTCTGAGAGTCAGATTGCTGTACGAAGAGCTTGGCTGTGTGTACCCAGCACTCAGGGTCACCCTGGGGGCCCTACCCTTTTCCACCCACAGCCAAGAGGGAGGCCTCTGGGTTGTGCTCTGCCATGTTGGTAGACTTGAGTCTTCCTGCAGCTGCTGTGTTTAGATCAGAGCTTCTTCCCACTACTTGTTGGTTCTCCAGGGGGTTGTTTTTCTTTATCCTTGGAGATATTGTTTACTATTTTATATTGGCAAAGGCAACTCACTGCATCTTCTTGTGAGGTAAAAAGACAAACAAATATCTGAGAGGCCTTGAAGGAAGAGACAGGGTTTAATGAGAGCGCTGACCCTTGCTTACACAAGCAGTGGGAATGGGATTTGGCAGTGTTAAAAAACAGCCCTGCCAGGGAAAAAATCACCAAACCAAAGCAGGAGAAAATGGAAATGTTTTGGAGGACGCCTGTGGGGCTGGATTACTCCCTACAGGCATGCAGTGGCTTAGGGGAAGAAGGAAATATGTCAGATTTTGATGGCTGTTAGGGTTTCGGCCAAGGTAGAGGTTTAGCAGAAGGGGCTTTGCAGCAGCAGGAGGTAAAGCCGTAGCAGTACAGAGAGGCTGAAGTGTATGAGAGGGTTTGTATGAGGTTTGGCAGCATCCATCCACATGTGCTTCACAAGTAGGGGGCACTAGGGGCTGAGGACACCAGCTTCTCGGCATGTATTTAGTCCCTGGCACGTGGAGATGTTGCTGGGGTTTGGCTGGGAGGACGTGAAAGCAGGCGAAAGTTGTGCTGTGGAGTGGCAGAGGGTGCTCCAGTTGGTGAACCTGCGTGGCCACGGGTTGGGTTTTGCTGGTGGTGTCAGTGCACCAGCCCAGTGCCCCAACCAGAGTTGGCTTGGAGCAGAGCAGCTGATCACGCCTTCGCTGGGTTGCCCTCCCTGCCTTCCCGCTTTACCTTGGCACAGACCATAGGGAGCATCACTGCCTCTCCAGCAGAAGCTTCTGGCATGCTTTCAGCTTCTGATTTTTCTCACCCTCCCCTCATATTTCTAGACCAAATGTGCCAGATTTCGGCAGGGGAAAGACAACTACGTTGGTGATGTCTCTTCTGACCTGAAGAGAAGGTTGGACAGCATCACGAGTAGCCAGAGCTCAGCAAGCTCTGGCTTTGTGGAGGAGCGGTCCCTGAGTGACGTGGAAGAGGAGGATGGTAGGATACATCTTCTCCTGGTGTTGGAGCATGTGTCATTGGTGGGGCTGATGAGGGAGTCTGGGGACTATGTGATTTCTGAAGCTCCCTCAAAGCTGTGTGCGGGGTATTCTCTGGATGACCAAAGTTCCTGAGCTATGGATTGTCTAGATCAGCATCCCAAACCCCTCAGCTCAATCCCAGATAATGTCCTGTCTGAAAAGGGTCTGGTTTTAGTGTGAAGCCTTCTGGAGATATGTCTATTTAAAGCCCCGATATCTTCAGGGAAAATGCAGAGCACACACTCTGAAGGCAGTGCAGAGGGGGATGGACCAAGATGCTAACTGAATTTCCTTGAAGTTTACCCAGAAGTTAAATACTGTGAAATGCTATTTCATTCACTGCTTATTAGCAGAGAGCTTGCTTTGCCTTCCCTCTGCCCAGGTGGTCTGTCAGGAGCAGGAAGCCTGAATTATCCACACATTCAAAGCCTCCCCAGGATGTACATATCCTCTGCAGTGGTTTCGCTGATGCAATTGCCATGTTCTCTTTTGGCAGATGCAGCACAAAATGCTCAGTGCTGCCATTAGTGCTGCCATTTCAGAGGCTGCTAATTTCACCTAGGGGTGGGATCAGACTGGTTGGGAGGAAGGCCATAGCTCTACTGCCTGTACCTCGACTACTACTAAAAATCATTTAGTGCAGAGAAAAACATCAGTATGTGAACAGGGAGAATGATCTTGCAGTTTCAATGCAATCTAATAGGTAATGTCGTGCATACACTTCATGCATTTCCACACCAGCTTGGTCCCTTTCCAGTACTCCCTGGTGTAAACATTGACCCTCTGAGCTGGGATGTTACAAGAAGTATGTAGACCTGAAGCAGCCCTTACAGTGAAGGTTTTAGCCACCAGTGTTGTAGCTCTTGGTAGATGTCTGCTTAAAATCAAAAGCTGAGCAAAGTCACAGAGTTGTTTATTTCAGCAGGAGCTATATGCCTAGGTATCTTTGGATATTTGAGTACATTATTCCTCCAGGTCACTAGATGATGAGGTTAGGGTTCTTCTACATTAAATTAGCAGGGCTTTTTGCCAAATTGAAGTCTTTCTCCCTATGGCATATTCTTTCCTCATAAAGACTAGGTGGGGCCTCCCTCTCCTTGGTTTCTAAATTCATCTGCTGAAGCCACAGAAAGCTTTACTGTCCTAGGAACTTGTGAGCTGAGTTTCAGTTGTTTTTCTTTTGGGATTGTTTTGCAAATCTTTCCTCGGGAAATAAGCAAGGAGGCCTAGGGTATAATCCATCGTCTCAAAGTTTATTTTGCACAAGACTAGCTTGATGTAAAATGGGTTGTTAGCGATAATTATATAGCCAAAAAAAGTGCTCGATTTGCTCTTCCCATCCAGTGTGGCATAAGATTCAGATGGATTTTTATCCAATAAGCAGTTATTGGTGAAATCAGTGATAAAGGGCATGTTTGACTGTCATCTGATTCTTTGCAGCTGGTCCTGAAGACCTTTGCAAGAACCCTTTGACCATGGAGGACCTCATCTGTTATAGCTTCCAGGTGGCGAGGGGAATGGAGTTCTTGGCTTCACGCAAAGTAAGGAACTTCTCAGGAAGAGTGGCATGTTATTTATTTGCCTGCAGGAAGTAATGCTGTAGGTCTATAGAAGGAAACAGCATGTTCGTCTTTGGACTAGCAGTCATCCGCAACATTTTCTTTTTGCTCTAAGACATAAAAAAATCATTAATACTACGGAGTGAAACAGCCCATGCATTTATTGACACAAATGTTAGTGATCTGTATGAGGTTTTTGGGCCGCCAGTTCGTAGAAGAATGGTTCAGTGGTTGGAGGAGGGGAGCTGACTTGTAAGGACAATTAAAGGAATTAGGGACAAATCCCTGGTAACAGGAGCTAAACGAGAGTAAAGGATTTTGCTCTGAGGAGGTTGCTTGTACCTTGTGCGCTGGGATTGGAAGGGCAGTGTGAGGAGAGACAATACTCAGCTATGAAACTTCATGGATGACTCCTTGGAGAATCTCTTGCTGAAGACACTCTGGCAGTCAACAGCACCTCACCTGCATTTTGGCTTTCTGGAAGTATTTTTCTGTGGTTTGAGCCTAAACATGTAGAGCACATGTTTCAAAGGATGACAGTTCCAGCAAGAGTGAGGAATTGCCTGCAGCTATATAGAAACAAAAAATACTCAGAACTGGGAAAAGAAAACAGAAGCAGGAAATACAACACTGCTCTAGAGTGCAGGCTAGGTGTTCAAGAACAGACTTCAGAGTCTTTTTCTAAAAACATGATTTTGTGTGCCTTTCATACATCCTGATTGATGTGCATATGTAAAAATACCTGCTTCCAGAATCTGCAGTTTCAGTCCATACTAGAAGTAAATCTGTAGCCACTTTCAGAGCCTGATTTTTTTACTTCAGGCTATTGAGGCTTGAGTTTTGAAATGTTTGGGTTGTTAACTAAGCTGTTGTTCTGCATAGGTAGAGATGTGGGCTTCTTTCTCTGTAGTAAAGATTAGTCTGTGTTGGAATCAAGTCAGCATTTTGGTGTGGTGTTTTTCAGAGAAATAGTGGAGTACACAAATTTGAGTGAACCTAAGTAAATCTAAAGGTAATCAGATCTGAACCTGTTTTGTGTCAGCTTCTTGAGATAATTAATTAGCTAACTTCAAAGGCCCTCTCTGCACAGTGGATAAACAGATGTATGTTTGGACTTGGGAACACAAGTCTCCCTGAGCCAAATCAGTTGTGACCATCAAAAAAGCACTTAAAATCAGCAACTGCTGATGCTGAGGTTTCTTTTTCTTAAAAGGTTGTAAGAATTATCTGGCCTTTGAGGGTAGGAGAGCACATATGTGAAAGAGATCAGCCCTGTGGACAGAGCTGTGACGACAGGCAGCATATGAAGTTGTTTACTTCTCTTTGCAGTGCATCCACAGGGACCTGGCTGCTCGTAATATCCTCTTGTCAGACAATAACGTGGTCAAAATCTGTGATTTTGGCTTGGCTCGAGACATCTACAAAGACCCCGATTACGTCAGGAAAGGAGATGTAAGTTTCAGATTGTCTGTTTGATAGAGAATTAATATGAAATCAGGACTTCTTTTTTCTTTTTTTCCCTGAAAGTGATTTGTGGAAACTCAGTGTTTTGCTAAACTGTGATACCGTTTTGTTTATGAAAATGCTTTTAGGCCAGACTACCCCTAAAATGGATGGCACCAGAAACCATTTTTGATAGAGTATATACCATTCAGAGTGACGTATGGTCCTTTGGAGTTCTGCTGTGGGAAATATTTTCATTAGGTGAGTCACTTTAATTTTACTGAACCATCTCTAAACAAAAGAGTCTGAAGAAAACAGTCAAAGTGTTCTTGGATCCTCTGTAGCATTTTCTTTTTACTTCTTGAAAAATTCCTGTATGTTTTCTCCATCAAAATAAAATACTCAAATTTTCTTTAAAATGCAAATGTAGGAACATAGGCTTGAAATGCTTCTTCATACAATTCCAGTATGTGATGATGTGCCTCATTTACTCAGTCAGTTGCTGTTTCTATCATAAATATAAATTGTTTACACATCCAAATATACCAAATTGTCTTACTAACACAAACCATAGCAAGTTATTTGCTTGAAAATTAATCCCAAAATTTAAGAGTCTAATGCATTAAAATTACTGTTGCTTTCATTTTAGGCGCATCACCATACCCTGGAGTGAAAATTGATGAGGAATTTTGCAGACGACTGAAAGAAGGAACGAGAATGAGAGCACCAGACTATACAACACCAGAAATGTGAGAAACTGTTCTTCCAGCTGCCCACATTTACCCCACACTACTAGCAGGTGCAGGAGCAAGCAATAGGTGCTGTTTTCTTTACGCTGGTATTTTAATTGGTTTTGTCATTCCAGGTACCAAACAATGTTGGATTGCTGGCATGGAGATCCTAAGCAGAGACCAACTTTTTCAGAGCTGGTGGAGCACCTGGGGAATTTGCTGCAAGCCAATGTCCGTCAGGTACGTGAGCTGTATTCTCGGGTTGCTAAAACCGCTGGCCGAATGTGTCCTGTGCTGCCAGCCACCACAGCATTCCGTAGCTGGGTGCTGTCTGCTGGAGCTGTCAGGGAGCCTGGGCTTCCTCTACTGCTCCCATTGCTGACCAGCAGTTGGGTCCCTGACTAGCAGAGAGTGACTTGTGGTGTAAAGATCCTGGAGGTTGTGTTGTGGTAACCAAAAGCCAGTCTGTCCTGCCAGCAAAGCCTCCCATGACACTACTGCTGTCTTTGCTGGGGAGTTGTTGGCACAGGCTCAGTTTCCTGCTCTGCTGCTGCTTTCTCTGCACGCTGCAGACGCATTCCAGCAGGTAGCTCCTGTTGATCTTACTGTGCCAAAGATGGTTATCTCAGTGTATGTGAGGGTGTGGGCTGAAGTGCTTTTAATGGCTATCCTGGAAAACAAGGACACAAGAACTTCATTGCCTGTGAGCAGCTCCATGCAAATGAATGTATCAAGGCATGGCCTGCGTGCAGGCATTGCAGTAAGAGAGCCCACTGCGAGCAGGTGGGTACATGGGCCTCCCTTCCAAGCTCTCCATCTTGTGGCTTCCTCTTCAGCTGCTACGGAAGTGGACAAGGCCAGGGCAATAGATGTGAGCCCACTGAATGAAGGAGGCTGGATTTGGCTGTGTGCTCCCCTATTAGACAAACTCTCCCTTTCTAACCTCTCAGTGATGATGGGAATCACACTGCCCTTCTAAACTATCAGGTTCATTTTCTTTGTGGCATTGGGATTCAAACATTACTAAAATATACTTTTATTTTTTCAAAGATATCAACAAAAAGTCCAGTTTATACATTATGTTACAGTATATCATATAAATCTATTTTTTTTAAAAGTAAAGCTACTTGGAAGTGGCTCTAATTAATCTTCCTTCTTCTGATGTAGCTGCTCCTGCAGAGGTGGTGTACTGTTCATAGTTTGATGAAATACCCACACTGTTGGGCTGATGCATTCTCCATGTACGTGCAGGTATCTGTTTATGTCTGTGTGTCTCTGTAGCCTATTTAATTTTTGTATTTTTTCACTGCATTCTACAGGATGGTAAAGACTACGTTGTCCTTCCTTTGTCAGTATCACTGAATATGGAAGAGGATTCGGGTCTCTCTCTCCCAACTTCACCTGCTTCCTGTAGGGAGGAAGAGGAAGTCTGTGATCCTCAATTCCATTATGACAACACAGCAGGAATTAGGTATTTTACATGGTGGACATCCTACTGGGGCCTCTGGGAAGGTTTTGTTCATGCTGGGGGAGGGGAAAATGAGAGGAAGAGACTTCAGCTGCCTGGTCCATATTTAACCTTCTCCATAGGGATAAGAAGGAATTTTTAAAGCCTTTGTGGGCCAAAGCTAGTTTCTTACTTTCCCAATTAGTGATTTTCTTATTTATTTTTAACGTTGCTATTATTTCAAGATTTGGTATTCTCATTCAAAAGCAAGCAAACAAAAAACCCCAAAAAACATGAAAATATCTGTTGTTTGTTTTTTAAGAACCAGAACGTATAGAAGGTTCTACTCGTCCGATTCAGTTGTGTTCACAGTGCTCTTGTGTTGCAGCTGCCAAGAAGATTAATGATGATAGATCTATCATTAATAACCTCTCTGGCATTTCTCCTCCTAAAGTGAAACATTGGAAAATAGGTCATGAATTGATAGCCAAGAGGAATGTGACGTAAACAGTGTTGTCACCAGTTTTTGTCTGCTGCTTGCTTCTGGTGAGCTCCCAGGGCATCCGCAATGGTAGATGCTGTTGGGTATCATGGCAGAGGTGACCTTCCAGTAATGAATGCACTAATGCACTTCAGGGGCTTATGTTGGACTCTTTGAGGACCTCTGGCATGGGAGAAAGGGAGAAAGGCATTTTCTCATCCAGTGCAGCCACTGAGATGCTGGGAGCCCTGGACTGCTCAATGCAGTCTCAGAAGGAGGGTAGAAAGAGGTGGATGCAGCCATCAGGGTGGAGACGGACTCTGTTGGCAGGTTTTGTGTGGTTTCCGTGAAGCAGAGCCCTCTGCCTCCCTGCTTGTATCATACCCACCACAGACAGAGCTCCCCATTATTTGGGGTAGAGCAGGATAACCTTTTTATGCAGTCCTAGAAAAGGCTACATAGGCACAGTGCATTTCACACTCCAGTTGAACTTACGGTCCTGCAGCTGAACTCTCAACCCCAGGTTTTATTAGTGGGACAGTTCAAACTATACATATTTAAAAGACAAAAAAGCATGATTTAACACTGAAAAAATCACACTTATTTTGCACTTTTAATACTTCCTATATGGCTTTTCTTGGTCCCCACATCCTGTTATGAACAGAAGTAAAAGCAGTCTGTCAACGTTTTAAGGAGACTTTGAATCTCTTTTCTCTCGTCTTAGAGTGTGACAGGATTATGAAAGCACTTGTGGAAACCATGCTAGGAGAGGCAAAGTGAGGAGGTTAAGTCATGCCTAGGGGCTTTATTCTTATGTTCTGGTAGCTGAAAATGATTTTGTAGCCATGGATCTTGCTATACAGATAGTGGAAAAGATTGATCTGCTCAGAGACATCTTTTCAGTCTTCACAAAAATACTAACTATGAGGAAAGGCTGATAAATATAATCTCTAAAGCAAAGCTGGAGGAGGATAGTAAGTGCAGGGAAAACATGGAGAATATTAAAGAATGTTTAGATTGCTGATGTAAATTAAAATCAGCAGGACCTCCTAACATCTGCCATATTTGGCTTAGGAAATAGATATGCAATTTCTGAACCTTGAAAGATTGTCATTAAAAACAGTCAGGTGAGGTATAGAAGAGTTAGTGTAAAGTGTAAAGATAATGCCTACTCTTAGAAAGAACAGAAAAAGTGTAATTCTGAAATCAGTTTAATTTGAATTCCGGGAGCAATCCTGGAATAAATGTTCAAATAAATAATGGTAAATGCCTACAGGAGAACAGATTAACTAAGAATGGCCAGCATGGATTTGTCAAGAACAAATCAAGTCAAAGTAATCTAAATTCCGTGTTTAGGGAGAATAATTGACCTGGAGGATCTGCAGATTGACCTGCAGAATAATTGACCTGCAGAAAAGATGCATTTTGATTTCCTGTAGAACATTTTTGGCCTTTTAAAATGGGACAATCTAATACAAAATGCAAACAAATGTCTGGAAATACTCTGAGGACATCAGCTGAGCTCTCACTGCCACTGGGCAGGAGTCAGACTCCATGCATGGCCTCTCTCTGCCCGCACACTGTTCCTAGCCCTGTTTGCACAGTAGTTTGGCTTAACCAGGAGGATCTCATTCACTGTAGCCCTTGTAGGCTGGCTCTTGTCTGGGCTGAGCAGAGGCAGGTCTCCCATACTTGGGAGATCATTCAGATCAAGAGGCTGGGCTTCTCAGTCCTCACCACCGTGGAAAAATGTAGTCCTGGCCATGCAGTTCTGTGCCTGTGTGGACGTTTAAATGCAAGCACACAGAGGGCTTCCAAACTTAGAGGGCAAGTTGTGGAATGAACTTGTAGTCGTACAAGATCAGGTTGTCCAGGAGGGTGCGTGGACTAGATTGTCCATTTGATGGTTTTGGTCTTGGAAGTGCTGGATGGGAAATAAATTAGATACCACTGCAGAGGAGCAGAAGACATGGCCAATGCAGACAGTTTGAAAGAACTGGTGAAGTTTAGGAAGAGAAAATGAAGAGGGAACATAGTAGCTGTTTTCAGTATATGAAAATTTGCTCCAAAGAGGGTGTAAAATAATTGTTCTGTGTCCCCAGCATTAGGACAAATTTTATTTGCAGCAAATACTTGGGTTTAATATTTGAAAATATTTGAAAAACATTCTAAAGTGTGATTGAGCGCCTGAGCAGGCTACGCAAGGAACTTGTAAAACCCCCAGCAGTTTAAATAAATGTCTGTTGGAGATAAGCAGGATTCAGCATAGCTAGACTCAAAGCTGGGAAATGGGGTGAATGATGCTCTTAATCGTCTCCAGCTTTGCACTTCAAGTGGATGCAGGTTACTCTACTAACTCTGTGGCTTTTCCTTCATTAGCCGTTAAGAACATAAATTTGCCCTGTTTAACTGGGACACCATCCATTTCATTCCATATTCACTTAGGCAGAAAGCTGAGGGTGCCGTTTTGTTTGCTGTACTAGTATCTCCATGAAAGTCAATTTTATTTTTTTGTCCAATATTTTTTATGGACGTCATCCTGAACCAGAGGGCTTCTTTTGGAGGAGAGCCTTCAAGAGAGATTTAGCACTCCCTGTCCTGATCCCCACGACTTAAGGGCAGCAGTGTGCTGAGTCTGCTGTTGTTGTCCTAGGTCCAGCCAGGGGTCTCAGAAGTGCAGTCCAAAGGAAGAGACACATGTCTGTGCTCCAGGCTTCTCTGTTTATTATACTTCTAGGCAAAGCTTGCAGGAAGTGAAGCCCTCCAGTGTAACTGAGGAAAGAAGCTGTTTTCTCAAAGCCATTTCTTAGAATTTGCTCAGAGATCAATATTGTCAGGAGCAAAGGGTCAGAAATATGCCACTTTCTAGGCTGTTCATCCCTTTCAATAAATAGATATTTTGAAGTTTGCATAATATGTTTTGACAAAGGGATTAACTTCTCTGAAGAGAGATAAAAGGATTCTGATATCATTGTGCTGTTTGCAGCCAAGTTGTGGATAGTAGACACAAAATTCTTTTGTTTTGTTTTCTTTGCAGTCAGTACCGACAAGGTAGCAAGAGAAAAAGCCGCCCCGTGAGCGTGAAAACATTTGAAGATGTCCCATTGGTAACCACTGTAAAAGTTGTCCAGGAGGTGAGTTTGTCTATTTACACATACTTTCCTTCTGTTGATACATTTTTCTTTGTGTTTTTAATCTTTTTCCATTTATTGCATTTCCAACACCTTTGCAGGAAAACCAGACAGATAGTGGGATGGTTCTTGCATCTGAAGAGCTGAAGGCATTGGAAGAGAGTGAAAAACAAGTGAAAATACCCTTTAGGTAAGGCTCAGGCTGCACATAGGATTGAATATGACCTTTTACCTGCAGAATGTCAGAAGACTGATTGGTTTGTAAAATTATTTGGAAGACAAAATCTTTTCTTAAAATATTTTCAAAAACAAAAAAGAAAAGCAAAATTGTGCCCGGTATGCCTGGTCATCTGCATTTGTTATTAGAACAGAGGTAATGCAGCTTTTGGAAGCCTCAGTCAGCACCCAGGAAGGGCTTGTTCTTGTCAGCTACAATAGCATCAACCACCCCTCGAAGGTACTGAGCTGGTGCACACAACTGAGCACATGAGGACTGTCTGAACCGATGAACAGTTCTTGGTTTTTTGTTTGCTTTTTCCTTCTTTCTTTTTTTTTTAATAGCTGACACTCAAGTTTTCAGGATGTACCTGGGTGTATTTTCAGAGCATTGTATAGGGGTTTCATTGTGCAGTTCACAGGAAGCACAGTGCTGTTCATGGAGCTGAAACCTCACGTATACTCTCTGAGAGCCTCTCAGGAATTATTTTTTTCTTGGACAACTTCAATGCACACAAAGATACACTGCAGTTACAATTGCACCACAGCTGAAGTAAAGCCTCTAAAAGCTTTCTCTCCATTTCATCTGCGGTTGCAATCTAACTCCTTGTATCATCATGAAATTAAACATCTTTTTCATGCATTAGTGAAGTTAGGGCATATGGAAGGGTCTCTCCTTATAATCAAATGCATGTTTAAAAAGGCTTGAAGCCGGGCTTAACTACAGCCTTTTGCTTTGGTTGTTGCTGTGATGGAAAGCAGCTGCCCTCCGGAGTCACCCACCTGCCCTCCAGAAGACAGTCTCCACAGCTCTCTCAGCCCTGTTTTGGTTGTTTTTTGCAGCACGCTGGTGCCCAGCAAGAGTAATGAATCCGTCATGTCCGAAGCCTCCAACCAGACGAGTGGGTACCAGTCGGGATACCACTCGGATGACATGGACACCACTGTCTACTCCAGCGAGGAAACGGAACTCTTGTGCGCCCAGGAGGCTTCGCCCCCGCTCTGCCGCGCTCACGGGCTCCCCTACGAGAGCCCCGCGCCGCTCTAGGGTGACGCTGGCGGCTCCAGCTCCCCCTGGGATGTGCCTTCGTTGCCTGGGCTGGTGGTATTCAGGTGTGATGTATTGAAAGATGGCATCCATGGGACTAAGAAAAGACATTTATTTTTCCTGAAGATGATGTAGAAGCATCTGGCCGCAAAACTGCGCCATGCCAGGCTGGGGTTCTTTCTTCAAGAGACACTGGTGGCTGAGGGTGCAAAGCCCTGGCCGTGGTGTGTGGGCTGTGCCGACCCCATGGCAGAGGCTGACCCCGGTGATATGTCGAGCATCCGCCTGATGCAGGCAGCATCACGGCATTCGGCTTAACTGTTCCTACTTGTACGAAATAATGGCACATCCCTGCTTTTGTGGGGGTTTTTTTGTTTGTTTTTCCCCTTGTGGCTGGACTCCAGGAAGGAAACAGCACGGCACTGACTTCTTGTTTCTCAGAGTTATTCCTTGCTTGTACCTTCACAAACAAAAAAAGGAACCTCCAGCTCAAGGCTCTGGCACTCACTGATGGCCTGAGACTAAACATAGGCTGGGCTAAATATAGGTGGGGGTGACGGTCTCTGTCCTTGGCAGAGGAAAAAGGCTGCTGTACAGATCCTCGTGAGCTGCATTTTCTCAGTGAAGCTGGTTAGTAGGGAGAAGGCAAAGCATTGAGCCAAGTGATGGGACTGAAATGGCAGGGCCACGCCTGACCTCTGAGGATGGCTCTGCTCCCCTTTCATCCCCAGCACCCTTGACTCACGCCAGATGCCTGCCTGCCTCTGAGCTGCCTGAAACTGCTGCAGAAAACACTCCCCTCCCCCCAGATCCCCACTTGGGCAGCCTCTGCAACACGTAGAAAAGGCAATGTCATTTACCTTAGGACCACAGGAAGCTCTGTGGTTCTGGTGGGGCATCCTAAGGGCACCCTACTGTCTCATCTCATTCCCCCTCCCTCAGATTTAGGTCTGACTCTTTCACTTTGAAAGCTCAAAGTCTGTTTGCAGTGGCAGAGAGCTCAGTTTATGTAGCCTTGGGAATCCGTGACTGGTTTCATGGCAGCTCCGATCTTCTCCGAGTGATGAAATTGTGCCTAATTGTTGGACAACTTCTTACCTGTGCTCTTGTAATCCCAGAACTCTATTGATAGACACAATGAGGACTACAAGATTTTAAAATGTAAAGCTATTTCTACTGAGTTCTTTTTGTATTTTTATAAGTATTTTTTTGTTTGTACTTTACTATAATGTCAAATCCTGGGAACCATGAATATAAGGCATATACAGTATTTATAGCCTCTTTATGTAGAAATAAATGTAATATATTAAAATATAAATATAAATTATATAACAGATATTGTACTATTCACATTTTGTATCGGTGTTCTGTAGCATTGGAAAGGTCACAAAAATTTTTAATAGCTAAAACTTTTCACTTTATTAAAAGGGACTTGAAATTTAGGGCTGGGGGCTACAAGTAGGTTTGTTTCCTTTTGTTATATACTTTCTATTGACAGGGAAGATTCTAAAGTACTACTTGTTTCAAGTCTACGAACATGTGTAGTAGGCATGTATAGTAAAGAAACTTCAGTGATTTTTAGCAGTTGGCAATGAATACCTTTAGAGAAATGGCCAGAGGAAGAGACTGCTTGTACAAGCTGAATCTCCTCTGAAAGAGTTTAATATGTTCAGTTGGGGATGGCTGATCTAATTGTATTGTGGCTTTTGCCTGGGGAGTGGCGTGTTCCCTTAAAGCCTTATTCATCTTTTCCCACTTGTGTTTCTTCTAGCTCCCTTCTCACAGACTAAATGTTGTTCCTGCTCTTGTGCAGTGAATTCTTCCTTTATTTTAAATCTGTACTTAAAGCTCCTACCTTTTCACTCTGTTGGCCAACTTTCTCTTCTGCACTGTGTAGGCCTTCGTTCTCAGGGCAAGACTTTCCACTACTAGGGACGTAATAGCTTATGCTAAAAAAAGTGCAAGGAAAGTTAAGCCATAAATTGAAGGCTTTAATTCAGCTTCTCTTTCTTGCAGTTTGAAATGAGACAGGCTAATGCATAGTGAGAACACTTGTCTAGCAAGTGAGAAATCTCACTGCTAAATTCTTCTCAGGCTGAACGCGGGACTAATGCCTTATACTTTACATGCATTCCCCAAATACAAGGCTGTGGGACGTCAAGCTGTAAAGGTTTCTCCACTGCTCCCCCTAAATAGAAAGCATTTTACAGCCAGGAAATCAGGAGCAGGGAGGTCAGATAGGAAAAAAACAGGAGAGGCTTCCTAGATCATGCATAAGGGCTTCTAGGAAGAACTTGTATTTTCGTGTATATATTTGACATTTGTCTTGCTTCCCAGGCAAGAGTCTAACCAGCAGAGTATGCTCAACAGACAATGCTACATCCTTTAATATTCCCCCTCTGCAATACTTTTCAATATCTTTAAAGAAAGTGCTCTTCTATGTATTATTACACAATGGACATAAAATACTGACACTGGCAGGACCTTGATGAGCCATATCTTGGAGAGTCCTGACAGTGAGGTGGAGATAGAGATGTGTCATTGATATCCATCTGCCCTAGACCTGCATTCCTCAAAATTTGGGATGTCCGATTTAGACATCTCATTTTGTAGTTTTTTTCCCTCTCCAGCTTGGTGTAACACACGATGTGTGCCACAAACACACAGTCGGATGCTTCCCTGTGTGTTCATGGTACCTCTAAAACAGCCACCCACCACAATGCAGACTGATGTAGTTTCAAGACATAGCCATGTCAGTTGCTAAGTTCACACTTACAACCCTTGTCAGACAATTAAACTCTCTTCTGGGTCCAAACAGTTTTAAATATGCCTGGAAAATGTGGTAACTAGCACACACCTGCTTTAGGAAAGGAAATTAGTTTCTAAAAAAAAATCAACCCAAACCATATATTCACTGTCAGAAGCAAGCAAAGGTTCTATAAATGTGTTCATATATTTGGCATTCAGTAATGCAATTCTTTTCTTAAACCATGGCCATTACATCCTTTAAAACACCTGGACTTTTTGTTGTATTCTGAATACAGCACATTCAGCTAAACCCTAGTCATGCCACATCTGTCTTTGAGATGCTTTAAATTCCAAAAAGGATATTTTCAATGAAACAACAGACATATAATGCACAGATTTGCAAATGCCTTGCAAACCAGTCCAGCTTTATCTCTATCCCGCAGCCATGCAGCAAAGTGTCAACATTTGGATCAGCATCCTTATCCATGAAATTCAGCCTGGATCTGAGCCCAATGAGCTACAACAAATAGAAGGGACACTTATGAGATCATGTATCCAAACATATCACTGTGAGCAGCTGGGTTGGAGTGAGGAGAAGCAGTGATGGGATTGACTCGTCTTGTTCAGAGGAACTGCCAGAATGAACTGTAATTGCTGGTGGGTTAGGATGTGGGGAATCAAGCACAGCCATGCCAGAAATAGGCAGTTTCAGGGCTTGGAGATGGCTCATGTCAGCTCTTATCAATGTAAACACAGCCCACTTGAAGAATGCAGGGGTGTTCAAGCATGGTAGGTAGGTCCTTCTCCCTGCAAAAGATACTGTAAAATATATCTCATCCTTGCACGAAAATGTTTTGGCAAATCCAGTTCTTGCCTAAGCTTTTCTTATTAATGCATCTCCAATTGCAAACAAGTGCATTTCACATGAGAATAAAAGTGTTAAGATGATACTCCATGTCTTCTGATGTGGTCATCCTGAAAGGCCATGCCTGGAGAGTTTTAGGACAGAGTGCTTATTAATTCTAAAAGCAGTGTGTGACTAAAATCACTACAATCACAGAGCTGCTGGCATTGGGGACCAAAATTTCCTCTTAACGGCATCCCTTTTTATGGTTTCAAGGCTGGAATACCTAACTGGGTAGCGTGGATAGCCTCCAGATATAAAGCTGGAATTTGCTATTTTTATGCGAAACATTCCCAAACCATGAATCATCTGAGGTTTCCCCTCATCACTGATACTTGAGTACACACCCTGTGTTACCTCGCAGTATGGGACCTCACAAAGCAACAGCAAGGGCAAGGAAAACAAAGTTAACGTTTGTTCTTTCTAATTGACAAATTTATTAGGGACAGAAGTTAACCAACAAAGACCTTTTCTTTGGACTTCAGCCCTGTATTTTTATTCTGCCTGGCTGAGTGTTGCATTCTGTGTTGTAATATATGTCCTCAGCTCCTCAACCCCTGACATTCAGGCTGATTAAGTTCCAGAAGGTCATTGGGAAACATAGAAGGAGCTTGTAACACATGGTGCTGATAAACATCTCGGCATCAGAGATAAGGAGCTGCTCAATGTAATCTTAGGAAGCTCAGGTTTTGTTGCCGTAAAACTGTACAATGTAAAGCCTAATCCCTACACAGGTTTAATTAGCTGTTAAGCATATCAGATTCATGATGAAGGGTGTTCTGGTTACCTAGACATTGTTCACTGGCTGCCACCAGTTGGTTCAAATGTGAGGTATCTCTGCCCTGCAGCTTGTTAGGATGACACGTTATGGTGAATGATGACTGCTCTGTAAGTTTTGGGGTGGAGTGGGGGGGAAATGAATTCAATTTCCAGACCCAGCTGTAATGTCAGACACAGCCACTGGTGCCAGGTAAAATGGCAGCGCCACGTGGTTTCCTAAGTCCTGGTCAGAAAAGACTTTCTCAAAAGGTGGAACATATGAATTATCCTTTCCAAGGAGAGCTGAATCTGTTCGCCATCCTACAAAGCTGTTTCCCTGGGCTCCATGCTTCTCTCTCTTTCACTACAGTCATGCTAAATGGTGTGATTAGCAATGGTTTCACAAAGAGTGTTTAGTTTTATTTCTCTTGATCTGTTTTCACACTACAGTCAGAAGCATGATTGGCACTCATTGTAGATAGACATAAGGTAGTTTTCATCCTGCCCAGCTAAGCAGCAGTACCCGTGAGGGTTTGGCAGCCTGGACTTCTGCTTGGCCCAGCATCACCCATTACAGTGACAGCCCCATGATAGTGGGGCACACAGCAAAGTCCGTGTGGCTGGCACCAAGCTCACTAGCAGGAAGTCAGCCACAGGGTAACCTGTGTATGTGCTGAAGTCACACCTTCAGCTGCAACATCTCCCCATTTGGGAATAACCAGAGGAATGCAAGTCATGTCTGGTTGCTGGAGCTTCTTGCACTTCTCGGTGTATTCCACTCCCCTATTGTGTCATGCACTGCAGCAGCAAAGGTTATCTGTCGTGTTTCATCTCTATCCAACTCATCTGAGGCTGAAGATGGCAGGTTGTTTTCCTCCACTTATTCCCAGTGTACCAGACCCTGGTTAACTCTGCAGCTGACGGGGGCCAGCAGGCAGCAGTGGCCTTGGTTTTGGGACTGACACTCTGCTTGGGCTTGGCAGTGCTGCCTTGCACAGAGCAGGGGAGAGGAGCCAAACACTGAAAGAAAGTTTTAATAATTGTGTATATGCTTTTCAAATATGCATAGGTCCTGGAGAGTTGTGCTTTAGGAACTGAGGAAGAACAAAGGGGTTTTGCTTGATAGAGACCTTCGGATTGCACTGTCGGATTGGAAGACCAGCACTGCTTGCTGCTAGTTGTGTAGAGGCCACTTTATAGTGCATATTTCATGCAGAAGTAGGGCCCCTTCATTCCTAGGAAGGATAATTGTTGACATTTTCTAGGGTTTCACTTGTAGACTTGCTCCATTTATTTCTCTGTTCACCATGTTCAGGCTATGGTTTAAGAACTGATCAGTTGGTCAAGGCATCCGAACCAGCATGTTTAATATCCTTGGAGGGATTTTCCACTCTTTGAATTCGTGTGTAACCCTTAACTTCTGCAACATCCTGCAGTAAGAGCTGTTTGCATGCAGGTTTTCACTTGATGGCCCAAGCTATTTTCCAGTACATTGATCAAGTTTTTCCTACTCACTTTCTTCACGTTATTCCAGATTTTATGGACAGCTATGCCCCAGTCTTTCCCTTTCAAGTCAGAGTATTCCTGTAAAATCTGTTTGCATCTCCACAAACCTGTAAATAGGGCCCCTTGGTGAGAAGGTGACATCTGTCTGGCGAGATTCCCAAGCAGGTCTCCACGAGATACCCGGCTTCCGCTGGGAGGAAGGAGGGTGTGGGACAGTCAGCAGAGGACCGTGTTTTGTCGAGCGATTCGCGTGACGGATGTACCGCAGCACTGGCGAGCATCAGTCAATGTCAAGACCCGACTTTGCCGGCATCTTCTCAGCGCTGCTATTTTTGGCTGGTGAAAGGTTTCCAGGAGTTGGGCTGGACTCGTCTCCCATGAGCAGCGTCGCCCCATTCCCAAGCTGTTTGTGCTGGCTCCTGGCTGGCTGCGGGGAGGGATAAGGGGCAGGAGGCAGGGGCTGGATGACTGAAGTGCAGCACAAACAGGAGCACCATTTACCACCATGAACCAGCCGAACAGAGGGAAAGCCAGGCCTATCTTATCAGTTACTTACTGAGTTAAGACTTGGGGGTATAAAAGCTCTCTTTAAACTCTGGGTAATACCCATAAACGGAGCTCTTTGGAGATAACTTCACCAGCAGAACTTTTTTTGGTGCACTTATGTGTAGTTTTGTATTACAATCACGAAGACATCTTTATATTGTCTGATAAACTTCTTAAACTGGCAACAACTATTTAGCATTTCATTTTAGTTAAGTACTAAAACAGCAGGGAGTGTGCAGCTAAAGCAATACAATTATTAATATATGTTTGGTAATGCTATCAGAACAATGGCTTTAGTCATTTCAAGCCTGCTCCCGGGCTAATGTTGCTAATTTTTCAGGAGGATTATTGAGTTTTATTAGCAGTTTGCTTCTCAGTATAATTATACAGCTATTAGAGAAATCAATATTGTATCATGTAGAGTCCTTAACAGCTATAGTTTGTTGAGTCTGTTATGGGGCCAGCTTTGAAATCAAATAAGGAGGAATCTTTATAATTCTGCTGAAACTGGGCTTCACACGATGAGATAGATCTCTTAGACATTGAAGAAAAGGTTGCAAAATCTGTCTGCAGTCTTAAATCTTTGCATTCAATTAACAGTTTTACAAGTAGACTGTAGAAAATAATTGTTGTATGTTTAAAAACTTCCCCCCTTCTGACTCCTAAACATCATTAAAATTCCTGACCACTACATAGCTTTCAGGCAAATCAACATATTCATATAAATATGTATATTCAAATCACCATGCCATAAACCTGTTTGTCAGTTACTCCAAAAATTCACTAGCCTAAGCTGAAGAACTGTTTGCCACAGAAGTGTCTGTGACAGATTTCTCGTCTGAATTGATGAAGTGCTTTCTATTTTTCATTATATGATGCTTTTTTTTTTTTTTTAAGAGCATATTCCTTGGTTTGGGCAGTTTATCAGAGCTTAAATATCATGGTAAAAAAATGCAAGGTTATCTCAGGCGGCTCTCGTTTCATGGGCTGTACTTGCAGTATATATACTTTTAGTGTAGCTCAGCCCAGAATTTCTCTGACATTAAGTGTCAGAGCTGGGCAGTCTCTTCACCAGAAGGACTCTTGGGCTTAACCCTTACCCCATGTAGTGTGGGGTTTTTTGTGCCAGCAAAGGGGAGATCTGACTGAAAACAAATTGGGGTGGGGTTATTTGGTTGGTTGCTTGGTTTTCTCAGGTCATTTTGAACTCAACTCCCAGGACATAGTTTACTGAGCATCACAGCTATAAAAAGGGACATGCCAGCTGCAGGAGGGAAAGCTGTGGGTGCTGGCAGTAGTGGAAAAGCACAGCTTCAGTCCTTCCTCCAGCTAACACTGCTTGTGAAACTAAAACGACTGCAACCTTTTTCTGATGTAGCACAGTGTGTCTATGTGGCTGTGAGCTGCAAATGGGGGAGAGTCAACCATTGCTCCCATCTGGGGCATTTTCTGAAATGGTAAGAAAGGCATCTCCCCCTGTCCTCCACGTACTTGTTTTTTCTTCACTAGCTGAAGGAACTTCAGGTAAACTTGGAGATATTCCTTCAGATGCATAAAAGTCTTCACCAAAAGAGTTCTCTGCATTCCTTTTATTTGTGTTACAGAGAATAAGATAATACAGAGAATAGATAATACTTTGCTCACTCCTCACATAGGTTGTGTCTTACAGAAGTAGAGTTGTAGGGAAAAACTGTTTTCTATCTCTTCCAGCATAAGAACTAGTGAGCATCAGCTGCAAATACATTAATATAGTTTTCATCTCTGCTCTGTAAACTTGTGAAATTCTTTTCCACAGGTTGTAAAAATTTACATCAGTTGAGCAAACTGTTGAACAAATTAATGGAAGAAGAAAGCATTCAGAGGTACTAAATATATAAAACACCATCACAAGTTCAGGAAATCTCTGAGCTGCAAATTGTGGGAAACTGAGACAGGGTGTTCAGGAGAAGTTTTCTATGTGCTTATCCTGCTGATTTACTGTTCCTTCAGCTTCCACCATCGACTGCTAAAGCTCCTAGAGGGGTGCTTTGGTGTACTGCAATATGACCCCCTGAAGCTTTTATAAGTGAACTTGTAAGCTCTTATTGTTAACTAAAACATTGTCTTGACACTAATTTTCTGCAAGAGTTACGGTTTTCGGGCTGCACGTAAAAGATGATCAATGTGTGTTTTCCAACACATGCTCAAAGGGCTCTGCAATGAGCACCGTGTACATTGGTAAAATAAATTCTGCTAAAATTGCTCTAAGTGGTTCCAAGCCCTTGGAAAATGAGTGTGTCTCCAAAGAGAGGGTGAAGGGCAGTGGAGCAGACACTGTACCTCACATGGGTGGCTGCAGCCTGCAGTTTGATTTCAGTGATGCTTCATCGCCACCAAGTACCAGCCGCACAGCCTGTACCTCTCTCAGCAGCTTGTTTAAGAGTCATGTAACCTCTGGGTGAGAGACTTTAGGCCCTGATTTCCAGCTTTTTTGCTGCAAATAAACACTGCATTCCTGACATTTCAAGTACACAGGCAGAATATCCTCAGCTCCATCAGGCTGCTGACATGTTGTGCAGAGGAAATCTATTACAGCCTCAGGAACTGATGAGTTTCCTACTCATTCTCAACAGATTGACTGGTGCTAAATATATGTATCCTGTATTTCCACACAATCTTGGTGAAGAAGTCAACCTGTTTACCATTTTTTTAAGATGGAAAAAACCAAAAGGTGAATGTAAATTGGTAATTCATAAAGGAAAAAGTAAATCACATTTTTCTTATCACTCCATGCTTCTAGCTCAAAGTTCACTGAACACAACATGCTCAGCAGTGCACAGAGAGGGAAAGCTCATTGACACCATTGGGATGCCTGTGTAGTTAGTAATTTTACAAGGAAAAATTTCCTCGAGGCTAAACCATGGAAATTCTAAACAACTGCTGAAAGCCCATGACATGTAAAGGCTGTTTACTTTGGTGTCTTTGGATGTTGTCTTGTGGTATCAGCCTCTGAGAGATAATCAATATTCTGGCCTCAGGAAAATCCCCAGTGACAAAATATAGCTAGAGACACTGAGCTCAGTCCTGCAGCTGGTGGGACTCGTGCATCCACAGCCTCTCTGCAGACAAATGAATAACTGCCCTGAATGTGAGCCTGAGCAGAAACACCCTATCAGATTCGAAGCATGGCATTTGGTGTAGACAAGCACCAAATATCTGGCAGTGCTGCTACAGCTCTGTCAGCCCATGCACAGCAGGTATGTGAGAGATCCAGGGGTTGTACAAACCACGTGTGATGCAACACAGGTAAGAGGTCTCCACAGGAATGTAACTCAGCAGTTAACCTGTCTGACTTCTTCCAAGCCTTTCCCGTAAGGCTGAAGAAGCAGAACAGACAGCCTGACAAAGCTGCCCTCTGGGAAACCCAGCTCCCTGTTTCAGCTGACACCTCACTACTATCTGTGTCCTTTTCCAGCAAGTTGCTGGCTCACTTTAAGTCTTCTCCCATGTGAGAGGTATGATATGAGTTTGTAAACAAGTTTCTTCTGCAAATATCACTGTAAATCTGGGATGAGGCCACAGGAAATTTCAGACACAACTTACTTTACTCCCTTGAAAAATACTCTACCTAAAATTTTTAAGATTAGACCCTAGGTATTAAATATTCAAATAGTTTTTTCTTCCTTATTCCCTTGTTTCACACACACTCTGACATCTTAACATTTCAGTCATCCTCCTCACTATCGCTAGAGCAAGACTCTAGAAACCTGGTATAACCTTCCTTATTTATTGCTGGGAATAAATGGAGATGCAAGCAAGACTGTGATTGGCATCGTAAAAGTAGGAACTAATCAGGCCCTGGAAACAAACATTTGTTGTTCTGCTAGGAAAGCAGTAGGGAAAACTCAAGTTACATCTGGTTTTCTCTCAACTCAACTCTCTACAGACAAGGGCACGTTAAAATAAAACTCATTAGAGGAAGAATATGCTAATATTACCTGACACTGAAATAAAAGGGGAAAGCAGACAGGTCTGCCCTCTAAGCCTAGACTCAGTGAAGCTGAACTAGCTGTGGCTCCTGCCCTCGCAGTCAGATTTATTAGTCTCCAATAAGTCACAAACTCCATCTGCAGTCTTTCCGCAGCACTGGACTATATATAAAATAATAAAATTGAAAATGAATAGATTCATGTAGTTAGTTGACTAAAACATTGCTGCAGAGGGCAGGGAGGGAAGACAGGCAGACAGTGTAATCATATTAGAGTGATTTCCTGCCCAGGGTCTGCAAGAACCATCAGAGTGATGTTATGCAAGAAGTTAAATCCCGTACATATTGTGCCACAATGACCGAATACATCTTTTGGAGAATCCAGGGAACCAGTTTTCTCTGAAGTTCATAGGATTTTTGCCTTCACATAAACTTCCTCCCTGTGAGGAACATCATCCTGCAGGAAGAACTGTGTGAAACTTTGTCCTCATTGAAACCCAAGAGTGTTTCACCATGGATTTTAATCCAGCCAATACTTTAAGTGTTGCTGTCTCGGCAAGAACTGTGCATAGAAAAATCACCTTTCACTGGCCTCACAGTTTCTGAAGCCCATGGGACAGTATCTGTGGAAAAAAACAACAAGGCCAATTAGACAACAATAACCCAGGCTTCTCCCTACAAAACAGCAGTCCCCTCCCAATGCAGCTAAAGGAAGCAACAAGCCAGATGAGGAAGGTAAATCTGGGATCTGAAAGGAAAGAGTCTCTGGTATTTATAAAAGTCAGAGGTTCACACGGAAACTTGGTTACAGCGCTGATCCTCTCCAATCTATTTCAGGACACACAGCCCTTTTTCAGCTATAGTATTTGACTCATTAATGCTGGAATATTGCTCCTCCTTTTAACTCTTTAGGTGGAAAACCTTGTACTGATTTGAAAACATAGTGACAGCTAGAATACAGGAAGTGAGAGCTGAGTGCTGAAATTCATTGCATGAGTAAAAACAGAGAGAAAACCAAACCACAGCTTCAGCATGTGAACTGTAAGCAACAAAGCCATTTGACCCATCATAGTCTTCTCTGCTGGACATACCCACGACATCGAAAAAAAGAAAGGGAAATTGCCTGCAGCAGGTACTGTGATGAAGTGCAAATAATGCTGATGCATGCTACATTTCGAATGTTAATATTCTCTGAAAGAACAGCACGGACTGCGTTTAATGTCTTGTCACAGGATCTTGGGATAACTGAGGCTGGAAGGGACTACAGAAGGTCTCTGCTTCAGCTGAAGCATGGCCAGCTCTGAGATTAAATGAAAATGCACTTCACCCCTCCCTTTGAGACACTGATAAAGATGTTAAAAACAAGAGTTTACAAGGACAGCTGTGGTACCCCACTTGTTACCAGCTCCTGGGTGGAGGATGACCCATTACCCTCAAAGCCTGATTATCCAACCAATTCTTCAGCCCTCTAGTTATCCACCCATCCAAACTGTCAAGCTTTAACATGGGATACAAGATCATTGTGAGCAGCAGCCTCAAAAGCCTCACTAAAGGCACCTGCAAAGCCAGTTATTTTATCACAGGAGACAATCAGGTGGATCAGGCATGATTACGACTCTTAAGTCAAATCTTAGTCCATGCTAACTGATACCAATCGCCTTCATTCCCTTATGTGCCAAAAAATATCTTCCAAGAGTACTTGTTTCAAAATTTTCCGAGGGATCAGAGTGAAACTGGCTGTCTGCAGTGCCCTGGATTGTCCTTTTTGGTCTTTTTTGACCATGTGTGTGTAGCATTTGCTTTTCTCCAGTCATTAGAGAGAGGCCTCTCCCAGTTTCACTGACTTTTCAAAGATCATACAGAGGGACCTTGCATCTCAGTTGACTGTAGCTACAACTTCTGGAAGGACCAGAGTCACTTCAGTCCTTTAACCCCAGAAAGCCAAGAAAATATTTTGAGGTAGTTGGTCCTCAGCCTTGTGAGATCTTCTGGGGGCTATCACAGGGGTCTAATCTCTTATATTTTCTATTCAATATGTCTGTAGGATACTAGGTGAGAAATAAAGGCTCTAGCTATGATGATTAATAGATGTCAAACAGCAAGCTTAAAAGATCGAACTATAGATGACACCTGACTCCTAAGTTTCTGTTGTTCCTGTCCGGTTGATATGTTGACTCAAAGGAGACGATCTTTTCATTTAGAGAGGGTTCAATACTAAAACCTAAAAAATAGCTAGGTGCCTCAATCCACACAACAGGAAATATGCTTACATATGCCTAAATATCCACAGCAGGAATAACTGGGAAACAAGCGGGATGTTCTGAGGAAGGAGGTGTATAGCCATTTACAATCCAAGTGTAAAATGTCTCTATCATAGAATCACAGAATATGCTGAGTTGGAAGGGACCCTCAAGGATCATCAAGTCCAAATTATGGCCATGTAAAGGACCATCTCAAAGAGTCACACCATGTGCCTGGGGGTAAACTGTTCCATCCATAGATGACTGTAACATTTTAGCAATTAATGCTGGATTATTCATCACTCACTCATACTAACAATGCTTCATTCTTGGATTGTCTGCCAGGAAAGTTTGGACTCTGCACTGACCTTTGTGAGCTTTCTGCTGCAGTCAATGCAGAAAGCAGCAACCAGCCCAGCCAGAGCCACGGTTACATCCTTACATACATTATCCCATTACAGAGACCCTATTGCCTTTCAGGTACTGGGAGGAGACCAGTACATGTAATTTCAGATGCAGCTCCTTGGAAAGCTCAGAACAAGTGCCTGGATCCTCAGAAGTACTAGGGCTTCCTCGTGCAGTTGTGATCCATAGAAAAGGCATGCCTAGTTTTATTTGGCTTGAGATTTTTCTGAGAGCCTTTTTCCAGTCATATGAGATATTATCCTAGGAAGGACAGGCGTGTTAGCAAAAATTCTACTGCGTGGGGAATACCCTCCCTTGCAAATGGTGGGGAGGCATAAAAAAAGGTGCAGGCTCAAATTTAATCTGTTGGAAGGTGGGTAAGTCTTTTGTCATCCTGGAGAGGATCTCTTGGTTTTTTGCCATTGTACCTGGGTAATATCTTCTGCATAAGTACTCTTGGATTTGTCGACCAACGGGAATTGTCTATAAGGCTGTGACAGCATTAGTATCAATGCCACTCTGTAGCATGATTCATGAGTTGGTGCCAAGACTCAGTGACCACTCTGTATGTGGGGAGAGGAGGTTGTTTTGAACTGCTCCTAATCTGACTCGGAGCCCGAGCGCCTGAGCCAAGTCAGTTGTGTTTCTCAATCTCACCCTTTTGTGCGGCATCATCTGAAGGGATCCTGGTTTACACATGCTATAACGTGATCAAAGGATTCAGCCATGATCAGGAGTGGAAGATTTGCTTCCAAAATGTTCCCTCAAAAAGGAACAAAATGCTAAGGTCGGTACAGCCTGAGTTACCCACCCTGAATACTGATCTCGACTGTAGGAGTTTCCATATCACTCTTAGTCCAGGTCCCTCTCCTTGTCCAGACCTTTCCTACGACTTGTTAATATAAGCCTTTAGCTTTTCTCAACAAATTGGTTTGAACTTTCTAACCTCAAAGGTTAAGCCTGCTGCTCAGTGAGTATCTCATATTATCTGCCTTTATAAACTGGAAGAATGCCTGTGTCATCCCAGCTGTAGATGTTTGCTCCACTCCTGGCAGGATTTTAAAATTGCAGGTTACACCTGTTTATCATCTGGAATGAGAAAAGCAATGTGACTCTCTCTGTAGCAGTACTGTGTTTATCTGACAGCTCAAGCTCAGGATCACGAGATCCTCAGGAGACCACGTTTCAACTTGGTATCCTGATTTGTGGCCTCTAATTGTTTGTTTTGAAAACAGAACTGTCACCAGCATCCCTTGAAAACAGAGCTCTGGGTTTTAACTATGTTGTAGCAGTCACTTGATATTACTGCTAAAATGGGAGAGCATGTTGGTGTTAATTGAGGTCAGCATCAGATGTGTTTTATTGGCTTCTGATTGCTACCATTACAACCATTATTCCTACTGCTTACTTTTCTATAACCTCCTGCTCATCCATTAGGTATTATATCAGTTAAGCATGTTTCTTCCCATCATAATGAATAGCAAACAAGGATAATAAGAAAGTCAACTTCTGCTCCTTGAAATTAATGGAAGTGTCATTCCACCAGCATTATATCAAGCTAATTGTGCTGAAAGACATATTATAGCATTTCCCTTTAAAAAAAAAAAAGTAAGAAAAAGAGGAAAACTAGGATTATGCACTTAAATCAGTCCTAAAACTTGAAAGCTACCATTCCAAAAAGGAATAAGAGAGAGGGGGGCACCTGTCAGCACCATCACCTTGAATAATGATGGCTTCTGGTCTAATGATAAGCACTTTTCTCTGCTTTGACTTTGAGAAGACATCCTAGTTTCTGCTGCCTGAAAATAATCACAGGGCACATAATTCACAAGTATATTCAGATGCAGTTGTGTCACAGGGAATTTGATATATGATAGAGGGATGTGTTGGACAGAAATGCTGAGGGAGGTCATACCATTCCAGGCCATCTCACGCAAGATTCTAAGATGGTGGAGGAAAGATCTAGTATGGGCTGGCAGGAACCTTCAACAAAGACCTACAAAGAACCGAGGTGTCCTGCGTCTTTTTCTGCTTCGTGACTTACAAGCTATGCTATATCCCGTTTTCAAAGCATTTAGTGAATTTCTCCAAAGAAATAGGATCTTCTCCTTGCATCCGCTGTTGTTGTTCCATGAATCCATCCTTAAAGGGAATGATGTGCTTTATAAGTTTAAGTGCTATATAAGTTTAAGGTGTATGATATCTAAGCATTCCTCATTAGGTAAGACACAATTTCTTCTCCTTCTGCTCCTATTAGCTCGCATTTATCTGATCATCTGGTTTTGTTTCCTTTTTTCTAAGTCAAGTTCCTGTGGCATTTTCACTCTTAGTGGTAATTTTGATTTATTTTGATTAAGGTTTCAAGGTTTTACAAGAGAGTAAAAGGGGAGAAAAGTTTTTCAATAACCCAACTCACATTTGCAGGGAGATAATGGAGTTTGAATTCATGCTCGAACATTCCCTTGTCTATCCCTGGTGAGGTGAGAAGTCATCAGTCGTGGGCTCAGGGATGAAGACAGCTGGCCTGGGAAAATGATGCCCTTCACCTCCTTTATGAAGTGAGAACAGGTAAAGGTGACTAGGCAGGGTAGCAGATATATGTTTCTGCCCAACTGGCCCTGCTACCCAGAGACACCGGAGGAGTGCAGTGAAAGGAGTGAAAAATAAGTGGTGTGAAGGATAACTTGTTCCGTTGGCCAAGCTGCATGTTACAGTCAGGCCCTGGGAAGAGATCAGGCTTGAGAAAAGTTAAAAAGTATAAGAGAGTGTCTTCTCGCTCTCTGTCCTCCAGCCAGTTTGGGTAGTTGGAAGCCCCAATTTCTTTTGCCTTTAGTATCTATTTCCACCCAGCTCTTGTAGTGAATCACCTGAGAAGTGTGACCAGGATGGAGCTCACTCTGGATGGTCAGGACTTTGCATCCTGACCAGCAGGGACAAGCCCCAGGGGCTGACAGGGGTGAAATGAGATGTGCTTGGAGGGACAAGGTTTTAACACCAAGCCATGCCCAAGCACTTATGGGATAAGGGTCACACGTGGATAAACTAATTTTACTATCACCATTTGGATGTCATCAACACTCATCCACCCTGGAATGAAGCTGCATGCTTTTGAAACAAGGCGTTGTGTTTATCCGGTTAACAAGATGACTGGCAATGACCTAATCTTGAGGTGTAATATTTACACAGTAAAAACAAAGATTGTTTACTAATAAAAAATTGCAATTAATGGTAAGAAACCAGAGATTCATTCATAGTAAACCTGAGCCTGGCTGAAGAAAGGCACCTTAAACAAGGGTTGAAAGAGCCTTGGAAGAAGAAAATCATCATTCATCTTTGCACGTCTTTTGACTGAAGTTGTTTTAGGAATCACCTTTCAGAAGGAAAACAACCATAGCATATAAACCACTTTGGCCATTGTTTATCCAAGGCAAAACATGGGGACACAACTTAAGTGTGTATAAACAGTTAATTTCATGGGGAATTAGTCTGTATTTCAGGCATCAACAGGGCAGAAAGGTACAATGTTCTTCAAGCTGCCACTGAAGCTCAGAATGTCTATGACAAGAGTTTTAGTAGAATTTTTAATGTTATTCAGAATATTTATCTTTGTAACAATTTTTTCTGCTCTGATATTTAGTTTTTACCCACAACAACACCTACCAAAACTGAGGTAACAGCCCAGAATATTTATCCTACTTACTTATGATATCTAAGGTTAAGATGCTTCTGGACAGGCTCTGAAGTCGGTCTTTCACATCACGGCCTATAATAACATATTTTAAATAGAAAAGTGTCGCATAAAAATAAATATAAAATAATCAAAACAAAGTCTAAAATTTACCATATAAATTTTGTATTTCAGGCAAATTTGAAATAAAAGTAGGAGCTGACAGGCTCTGCTTCTGTATACGGTATTTAACACGAAAAAAGTCAACAAGAACATCATGGTTGTTACTTCCAGGAAGCAATCTATTTTTGATATTACAAATGCTTTCCTGTTTTCTTTTATCCGAGATTTCTTCAGAGCGCATGAAATTCAAGGGTTTAAATAATTTTTTTCCCTTGGCCATGGTATGTAATCACAGAGAGGTATCAACATTTGTTATTTATTTTAAGAAAGCCTCTGCTCTATATCAACTGGGCAGGGTAACATTGATAGGCTTTATGTTTCACAAATGTCACCCTTGTCCTAGGTGAAAAGCTACTGCTGCTAGAAAGCTCGTGCACTGTGTGTGCATCCAGTGTACGTGGGATACATGTTCTGAGACTGAGAGCAGCCAGGATATCTACTGATCTGCAATTAGATTATCCATGTTATTATTTTTAGTTCTTATTGAATTGGAAGCAAAGTGAGCTCAAAAAGAAACCATCAAATGGCTCCAGCTGAGATCAGTGATAAACAATGTTTTTTCACACAGCAAAAAGCAGAGTAAACACAGCCCAGGTTTGCTCTTATGGTGAAGCTTGTAATACAGCAAGAACATCCTTTTCAAATTCTTGTCCAGACTGCTGCCACAGGCAGAGAGTGAGATGTGTTAGAGAGACTTCTCCAGGCTTTACACGATCTCTGTGGCACCTGCAGCACAGTCTGGAGGTGCCAGGGGAGAAATATGCATATGTATATGCATAGCTGCATGTACAGCAGGTACTCATGTTGATGGTCAGTGAACACGTGGGGTCCTGCAAATTAGGAGGAAAATCCAGTGATGGAGCGGATTGCCTTTGTTGCACAGTGAATATCTATGAGAAAATAATATTTCTTGTTTTAATTTGACAAGAACTTCAGTCAGTAAAGCCAGTTAAGATGCTGGTGTCAGGATGCAGCTTGATAGTTCCCCGATTTTGCTTTGCAAGGTATCTTTCTCAGTGAGAGGATCCTATAAACTCTTCCTGAGAGCTGTTAACTGCTTTTGCTGAAAAATGCCAAAACTTGGCACAAACCACTTTAAAAAATATTCGTGTTTGGATTTGTTCATGTGTTATACTACTCCTGGTCTTTACTGCAGATTCAGAAGCCGTAATGACGTCCAAATGGGTGTTGGAGTTTACCTCTTCACTGAGGAATGAGATGCCTGATTTTCAGCTGCAGCCAGAACACCTCAGTCTCCAGAAAATCACTGAAGTTTTGTCTTGTGACTGTTTGCTAATCTTGTGCAATGTGTACTCAATATTGAAAAGCCTACGATTATTATTTATGCATCCAGACTTAACCATAAAAGTGATTTTCATACGCTCAGATGCTTCCTAGGCGTCCACTTCAGAGAGTGATCTGTATTTGTGATGCTCCATCCTCTTCTGTCTGACCATT
The DNA here is from genome assembly GCA_013397845.1 of Melanocharis versteri. Classification (NCBI taxonomy): domain Eukaryota; kingdom Metazoa; phylum Chordata; class Aves; order Passeriformes; family Melanocharitidae; genus Melanocharis; species Melanocharis versteri. The sequence goes on from VZTG01006405.1 coordinate 741,059, forward strand.
TATTTAATTAGTTTTGAAACAGAATTGTTGCCATTGCAAACCAAGTTAAATTGTCTTCGGGTCCTTCATGCTTTGTCATGAGTCACACCAGAACTGCTGACTTTCAGCAAGACGCAGAGCTGGAGTCATTAGGCTCATAATGATCTGCAGCCATCTTCCTTGCTAGCACCTGCTTCCTTTTCTGATACACTACTACAACAAAAAATGTAAGTAATATGGCAAATTCCAGAGCCATTCACAGTCATCTGGCATCCATCCACTGACCTTGGTCCACAAACTGAAGACCAGCTGAAAGACTTGTGAGTTGGTTCATTGCCAGTTTATCCTGGAAATCCTTGGTAGCTTTCTTGTCCACTTTGAATACGTGACTTTGGGGGTCCTCCAGCAGCTCAGGTGGAGTCATCCATTTCCCTCCCAGCCCTAAGCCATCATGGCTTTGTCTTCACTCTCAGCTGTTTCCTTGGGCTGCTCATACTGCTGGCTGTCTCCAAGCCACTCGCTGATGGTCTGTCCATAATCCAGGTGCCTCAGACTGTTCTGCAACACAGTGAGGGAAGCACCATTCATGCAAGGGCATTGTCAGGCACTCCTGCTTCTGCTAATCTCTCAAAGACAGCAATGAATAGAGAATAGCAGGTTTAACAACTTCAGGAATTACCTAGATGATGGGACAGAGTGCACACTCGGCAGGTTTGAAGGCAGTACTAATCAGGAGGAGGGGTTGATACACCAGATCGTTGTGCTGCCATGCAGAGGGACCTGGACAGGCCAGAAGAATGGACTGGCAGGATCTTCATGAAGCGCAACAAGGGGAAATGCAGAGTCCTTCACTTTGTGAAGAGTAACCCCACACACCAGTACAGCCTGGGGACTGAAGGTCTGGAAATCAGGCAGAGACGGCCTTGAGGGTCCTGGCGGACACCAAGTTGAACATGAGATAGGCATGAGCTCTTGCAGTCTAGAAGTTCAACAGCCTCCTGGACTGTAGTAGGAAGACTATCTCCAGCAGGCTGAACAGGGAATCTTACCCCCTCTACTCATCACTGGTGAGACAGATCTGGAGTGCTAGGTCCAGTTCTGGGCTCACCAGTTCAAAAAGCACATGGACATACTGGAATGAGTCTGGCAAAGGAGCTGCAAAAACAGTTAAGGAATTGGAGCGTCTCTCAAATGAGGAAAGGCTGAGAGAGCTGAAACTCTTCGTTCAGCCTGGAGAAGAGATGTCTCGGGGGGATCTTGGCTATGTGTGTACATACCTGAGGGGAAGGAGTGAAGAAGAGGGAGTCAGGCTTTTCTCAGTGGTACCCACTGGGTAGAAAACACAAACTGAAACACTGGAAACACTTTTTTTATTGTGAGGGTGACTGCGCACTTGCACAGGTTGCCCAAAGAAGCTGTGGACTCTCCATCTTTGGAGATATTCAAAACCTGACTGGGCATGGCTGTGAACAAAATAGCCTGAGCAGAAGAGCTAGACTGGGTGATCTCCAGAGGCTCCTGCCAGCCTTGCCCATTCTGTGATTCTTTGATCTTTGCAGTATCTGAAGCCAGATGATTCAGTCTCTCCTATTTCCATGGTTAGAAACAGATTAAAATCCAGTGACAATATTAAAATAACAGGTCTGGCCCTCTATTGTTGTGGACAACTTCTACAATATCCTGCAAAGTGGAAGACCACAAAGATCTCTTTCCACATTAAACCAGTCACAGTTCTTGACACCAGCTCATGCTATTTGAAGATCTGATTTTCCCAGGAAGATAAAATCGGGGGATAGAATCAGAGATTGGATATAATCTTGGGTTCTCTCAGAGATACATTGCCCCTTTTCCTTGGATTTTCCTGAATTCAAATAGAAAAGAGATCAGATTTTGTATGCAAAAGTCCTTCTTCAAGCATATGACTCCCCCAGTCAACTCCTCCTGGGGGCAGTGACAGGACACTTCACTGTCTACTGCTAGTGCATCTTTAGTATTAATTAGTACCTGTTTCCTTTCTGCTCCTTTTCTCCCAATGGCCCTCAGCATTGCTAGGTCACTTCCTAGGGCAAACACAGGATGTGAGCCATAGAAATACACGAATGCTTTGGTTAAAGCCTTCTGTGGACTCCTGTTTTGCTAGTGACTGCTTTGACCTGACTGACTAGAGGAGTTCAACAGCTTCTTTGTGTTTTCTTTCAGTAAAAATAGATTTAGGGAGGTAATCCAACATACAATAAGATTTACTTTATTATCATGGACCTGGTTCTGGCAGGCTCTGGACTTGGTAAGACCAGATATCACAAGTAAAGTTCTACTCCTCAGACCTCACCTACTTGTATAATACCTGACAATCTGTAGAGAGACTGCACCTTCAAAGAAAAATTACTGACAAGTAGATATACAAAGCATTAACCACAGAGTCACAGAATATTCTGAGTTGGAAGGGACCCACAGGGATCATCAAGTCCTATTCCTAAGTGAATGGCCTGTACAGTGATCAAAGCTATGACCTTGGTGTTATTAGCTCCATGCTCTGACCAGATGAGGTACTCTCAGGGTCACGATTAACACAGATTCACTCCAAACAAAAATACACCGAAATGTCAATTACTAAGCAATAAAATGGACTTTTTTTTCTTTTCACCACTCAGGAACTTACACTGTAGAAGTAACCCAAGGCTCTAGCGGATTTCAACCTACTGACTCTCTAACTGCAAACATGTAGGCACTTACCACAGCTATTTGATACAAAATACTGGTCTGCACTGGAATTTGCAAGCGAGTTTCTATGGCTGACATTCTCTGCTGTATGTCTTAATTTTTAATTAATTCACTTCCATTAGCTGCAAGTAGTGATTTTTCCATTATATTTGTAAAGGTATGGCCAAGAAAAAAAAGAAGCATGAAACGACAAGTGGCCACTGGGCAGGAAATGAATCACCCTGACTTTGAGTGTGCTAACTACAGATATTGCAAATATACAGAATCACTTTGAAAACTTTCCAAGGACAATGCTCTGTTAAAACTATAACATGTATTCTGAGGATATGAACGTGTTATTACGCAACTCTTTGAAAACAAAAAACCAAACGAAGCGCTCAGTGAAAAAGCCTGGGGATGTGTTTGGATGGGAACAGTTTTTTCAAACGGACTGACATCTACTACTCACAAACTGCTCTCTGTAGCCAGGTCTCTGTTCTCCTTTCTAGGAAGGACTCAGCAGACTACTGGGTGAGAGTTACATTAATTCTTTTCAGATAATTTGTCTTTTTTCCTGCATGTCAGTATCAACCCCAAAGGATATTGCTGTAACATGTTGACATATTTTGTCAGAGAACATGTGACTATTTTTTTTTCAAAAGGAGAAGTAAGGGCTATTTCCACGCCCTGCTGTGACATTTGGTACTTTTCAGAATATGTCTTTGCCAGCATATTGACATTTATACGTAATATTTCCAGTTTGATTTGCTTGATTGGATCCCATTTGCTCAAGAGGGCAGAAGATATACAGTTAAGGCCAAAGGTTTCTCAGAAACTTTTCAATCTCCTCTACTCCTGTGTTGTAATCAGAGCAAAATATTTAAAGAAAAGCTGCAAGCTATAGACAAAATTTAATCCTAACTCATCCTCATTGATTCAATTTAAGTGATGGGAAACACCAGCAGTTTGAATAAGATCCATTGCTTCCCAACATTTTACACAATGTCATTAGTAGGGATTACGTTTATTTCATTATGTTTTTAGGTATGTGCAGAGGATTATCTAAAAATCAAATAAAATTTTGACTTTCTTTCTGAGGGTTCTTAGTTGAGACTCCTGTTTGAGCTGCCGAGATGTGGCCTGGATAATAGGTGACTCAACCAGGGATAAAAAAACTCAACAAAGTAAAACATCTGTGGTTCATTTTGAAAAACATCATAACAAATAGTATGAAGTGTGAAAGTTCATGCAGCTTTATTTGAACAGCCTAACTCGGAACAAACCTGCTGCGTTTCTTTTCCCTCAACTCTCAGCACAGAATGAGGTTTGTCCCGGCCATTTGGCCTTCAGCTGGACCTGCAGCTGGCTCAGCTCTCAAATGCAGAGCTGCTGGAGAGTTTTTTTTGAAAAAAGCCCAAGGGGAGAAAAAACCCAGTAAGTAACAGCTGCTACATATTCAAAAGAAAATTTTAAAATAGCTAGCCCAGCGCTGTGCACTGTGCCAGCAGCGCGGAGATGGCCAAGCCACCATCACCACACACACCAGCTCAGGTTCTTGGTCAGACATGGAACCCCTCTCCAGCTGGCTCTCCTGCCTGCTGTGTGGGAGGCAATGGCTACCATGCCTCAAGGACCTTCTACAACTCTTTTGTAAACAGCTTGGCTTCACTACTTAGCCAGAGAGGGTAATTATTTCACTATAATGACTTGATACATATATGAGAACCTCAGGTTTCACTGAGTGGTGCTTGGATGGAGTCAGGGAATGACCAGTGTGAGGGATGCACCCATGCAGGTGGGATCTGACGTGCCCATCTGCCTCTGAGGGCTGCTGGGGTTCTCCCTCTCACCCACAGCATCCCTTGGCACAGCCCAGACAAACATGGATCTGTCATGAAGCATGCTCTCCTCCATTCTTTATGCATGACCATTTCTTCTCCCGAGAGTGCTCCTGCCTCAGCATTTTCTGGAAGGGGTCCAGAAGTCAACGAGAGGTGGAGAATTCATCTGAGAATTGCCCTTGATCAAACACTGAGATCAGACATGTATGGCTTTGGCTTCCAGCTGCCAGCTCTTGCTCTGTCGCTGGACCTTAATTTTTTTTCCTTGTGAAGGTAAATTCAGCGTACTCAAACCGCCTTTCATTTTTCTATTCTCCCTCTTTTATTGTGTCCGTCTTCTGCACTTTTCTCATGAACTGCAATGTTTCTCATAAAATGTGAACACAGACCTGTACCCCTACCTCCGCCTTGCACAGGAAAAAATGGTCTCTGCTGCTTCTCCCTCACATATGCCTTCAGACTTTGCACTAAACCTCTGGGGTTGCTACAGATCAGGATCATTTTTCATGCACAATAATTACTATGGTATTCCAAGATACTGGACTGTCTGAGCTCAAGGCAGTAAAGCAGGGCCTTTCCTTCATCTTGTCTGTTGGGTTGTGTTCAGCCCACGGAAAAAAGGCACTGGCTTCGATCTTTGAGTCCATGTACTCAAATGTACATATTCAGATGCATGGAGGAGGCTCTGGAGAAGTCATAACAGTCTCATACCTTTGCAAACACTTATCTCCTGCCTCCCCTCCAGTGCCTTCTGCCCTCTCAGAAACACCTTCTTCACAGAGATTCCTCCTGGACTTTTATTTCACATTTCTTTGCTCTGATACACAGCATCAAAAGTATTTTTTAATTAAGCCATCACTAATAGATATTGCAGAATGCAACGGGTAATAGGAATAAACTCCACCTGGATATAGTTATTGTTGAGATTTTAAACCTCTCAGTCAGAAGAAATGTTTCTCTCGCAACCAGATGTTTAAGGAGTGCAATGAAACAACCTTGACTTGTAAATCACGATGTAAAAGAACAAATTCAGGTGCCACTCATGCATGTAATTCATGTTATTAGCAAATATTTGCATTATAAGCTTTAATAACCTTCTAAAAATAAGCCATTTATGCAAGGTTGTGTAATTTCTCTTCGTAACTTGGATCCACAGAGAAAACAGTAGATAAGCCCCAGATATGAGAAAATGAAGAATTGATATGATGCATCAATTGACAGGATGCCAGTGGTAGCTTTCAGAGTGAAGTGACAAAGGAAGTATAGAAGAAAAGAAAGGTGGCCTTCCCTAGTAACAGTGGTTTGGATGGATCAATAAAGGTGTAGTTTCCTGGCAGGAGGCCAACAAAAATACAAAAACATAAGTGCAAAGTGACAAAAATCTATGGAATTTTTTTAGTAGCTTAATATAGTATGCTAAAATAAGAAGGACAGACTCTGTGCCAAGTGAAACCAAATCATTATAAACTAAATTACTTTCCTGCTAATGCTTGTTCTCAGTACTGATGCTTTATAACATATTATAGAAAACTCTGACGTCAGTGGATCTTCTTCTACAGCTCCGATATAAGAAAAAGGCTTACTAAGAAAAAGCATATAAATTTTTTGCAATTAACATGTTTATTTATGGAGTTGCATTGTTTGTTATTTAAAAATGTTGTATCAAAGACAGATTATTAAAGTTCCCTAAACCCAAACTGCCTTCAGATCTCCAGGTGTTCTTGTACTACTCACTGCTTGCTCACTGTCCTTCTGTAAAATTGGCCATATCAAATTACTTATTCTTACTAAAATGTTTCAACGTGCCAGTACTATAATGAACCATCATATAAGACCCACACAGTCATAAAAATCATAGAATCACAGAATGGTTTGGATTAGAAGGGACTTTAAAAATCATCTGGTTCCAACTCTCTTGCTGTGAGAAGGGACATTTTCCACTAGATCAGGGCTGCCCTGCCCTTGAACACTTCCAGGGATGGGGCATCCATGGCTTCTCTGGGCAACCTATGCCAGTGAATCGCCACCCTCAGAGTGAATTTCTTTCTAATATCTAATCTAAACTTACTCTCTTTCTATTTGAAGCCATTACCCCTTGTCTTATTCCTACATGTTCTTGTCAAAAGTCCCTCTTCATTTTTCTTGTAGGCTCCCTTTAAGTACTGGGAGGCTGCCACGGGTTCTTTTTGGAGTCTTCTCCTCCCCAGGATGAATAACCCCAACTCTCTCAGCCTGTCTTAACAGAGAGGTGCTCCAGTTCTCTCTTTTTCTTTGTGGCCTCCTCTGGAGTTTCTCCAACAGGTCCATACCCTTATGATGGGAGCCCCAGAGCTGGATGCAGTGTTCCAGGTGGGGTCTCACCAGAGCTGAGTAGAGAGGCAGAATTTCCCCCCTTGCCCTGCTGCCCACAGAGCTTTTGATGCAGCCCAGGACACAACTGGCTTTCTGGGCTGCAAGCACACATGGCTGGGTCCTGTCCAGCCTCTCATCCACCAGCACCTCCCAAGTCTTCCTCCTCAGGGCTACTCTCAATCCCTTCTTCGCCCAGCCTGTATTTGTGCTCCGGATTGCCCTGATGTCTGTGCAGGACCTTGCATTTGGCCTTGTTGAACTTCACGAGGTTCACACAAGGCCACTTCTCAAGCCTGTCCGGGTCCCTATGGATGGCATCCTTTCCCTCCAGTGTATCAACCACACCGCCCAGTTTGGTGTCACCAGTGAACTTGCTGAAGGTGCATGGTCTCACTGTCCATGTCACCTACAAAGGTGTTAAGTAGCACCAGTCCCAATACTGACTCTAAGGAATACCACTTGTCACTGGTCTCCACTTCAACATTGCGCCATTGACCACAAATCTGAATGCAACCATCCAGCCAATTCCTTATCCACCAAGTGCTTTGTCCATCAAACCCATGTCCCTCCAGTTTAGAGCAAGGATGTCATGCAGAACAGTGTCAAATGCTTTGTACAAGTCCATGTAGAGGATGGTAATCTCTGTTCCCTTATTCATCAGTCCTGGAACACCATCACAGAAGCCACCAAATTTGTCAGGCCCGATTTGTCCTTAGTGAAGTCATGTTAGCTGTCACCAATCACCCGATTATTTTCCATGTGCCTCAGCAAAGTTTCCGGGAGGATTTCCTCCTTGATCTTGCTGTAGTTCCCCAGGTCTTTCTTCTTTCCTTTATATTTCCTCTTTTCCAGTCAGTGAGAACTTCACCCGACTGCCATGATTTCTGAAATATGATAATGGCATAGCAGCTTCATCTGCCTTTTTAGGATCTGAGAATGCATGTCATTAGGTCCCATGGACTTCTGCACCTTCAGGCTCCTTAGATGGCCTTGAACCTCATCTCTTATAGCAGGCGATTCTACATTCTCCAAACCCCTACTTTCACCTTCTGAAACTTTGGCAATGTGGCTGGAGCACTTGCTGGTGAAGACTGAGGCAAAAAAGTCATCGGGTAACCAAGTCTGCAATTTCCTCCTGGAGCATGCCCACACTCTCTCTAGTCTTCCTTTTTTTGCCTACATATCTATAGAATCTTTGCTTGTCACCCTTGACACTCCTGGACAGGTTTAATTCTGATCCCTGGCTGCTTGGACAATGTCTCTGTATTCATTCCAGGCCACCTGCCCTTGCTGCTGCTTTCTGCAGTTTTTTTTTCTGTTTGAGTTTGTCTAGGACCTTTGTTCGTCCGTTCAGGCCTCTTGGCTTTTCTGCTTGACTTCCACTTTGTGGTGATGCATCACTCCTGAGCTTGGAGGAGGTGGTCTTTGAATATCACCCAGCTTTCTTGGGCCCCTCTTCCCTCCAAGGCTTTATTCCATGTGATTCTACCAAGTAGTTAAACCCTATTTTCTCACGTATTAAGTAATCCAAGTTTATATTGCTTACGTAGCAATGCAATGTATACTTTTACACACTACGTCCAATAACCTTAAATGAAGTATTTTAAAGGCTGTTATGGAGCACAAAGCATATACAATCAAAATACATTGGCATAATTGAACTCCTTAATCTAGAAGAGAGGATCTGCAGTTGCTGTGTTGCTCCTCTTTATTAAAGACAGACTGGAAACACTCCCACCACCATTGCTTTCCTTTGCTGCTCTTGTTTTCCAAAGTAAAAGGAAGGATATCCAGCAAGGCAAGCTTTCCTCGGGGTTGCAGAGCCATCTAGTGTCGGAAGGACAAGGTTCTCACACATAATTTCTTTCAATTTACTCTAAATTCCTTAAATGTGTTGTCATTCCACGTCTTAAGGATTTTATCACTGTTTCTCAGGCTCCTTTTTGTTCTCTGCATTCCCGTCTTCTCTTTCGCTTTCATTTTAAGTCTTTAGAAATTGGTCATGAAAGGACTACCCTCCACCTGTACACGAATTATGGCACATCCAACTTTCTGTATTTGTTTCTTCCTTAGGATATAAAAGATGAAGGAATAAGGGATAGATGTCACCAAAAGGGACGCCCTTTATACTCAACTCCAGCTAGAGCAGATTTCAGTGATCCATTTTGGAAGTGATGAAGAAATAAATGACAGACAAGCTGCTATCCGAGAACAGAGGCAAATGTAAATGACGACCTGAAAGGGACTGATGATAGGAGGGATATTGCTACCTAAACATGTGAATATCCATGTTAGATAAAGAGAGGCATTTATCACCCATGCTTCTGTTTAGGATCTGAAAATAAAAAGCCAAACAGAATTTCAAAAGTACTCTGACAGAAAGTAGGCCACCTTGGATTTCCATTGAGATGGTTTATTTTTAGCCTGGTTTGCTAAGAAAGGTAGTGTGTGTGATCACTAATAACTTCTGAACCTGCTAGGCAGGTTGGAGGGAAGATTAGCAATCTCAAGGATATGAAATTCCTGTGTGTTCCATGAAAATCAGTCGTTGGGAGGTGGAAAGAGACCCGCATGAATATCTCTGTAGAAAGACAAGCCATCTAATGAAGTCAGCTGCTCTAGGTACAGTTTGGTCTACCAGCAAGTAGATACTGAGCAGACTGTAAATAAATACATGCACATGCACTGCAGAACCAGGCACAGCAGAGCACTGCCTGCTGCCTTTTGGGGCTCTGTTGTGTCCTGCTGCTAGGACAAAACTGGGTGTCACAGGGGAAAAGTAGAAATATGAAACAGATGGTGACACTGGAAAGGGGAGCTCTTACTCATAGAGTATGGGCTACAGTTATTATTGCTGGTGAGTGGAAGATGCTAGATCCTCTGCAGTATATAAAACATCTGCTTCTTTCTCTGCTACTCTATAAAAAGACATAATTTGTTTAAATAAAAAAATTTGTCTTGCTTTTGTTTCTGTTAGCTATCCAGCAATCAACAATTATATTAACTGGAGATTACTTTAAGAAGAAGAAAAACCATTCATTTTACTCACAACCAATGTGGTTTTTTTCTTCTTAGTCTTTCCTATCCTTAGTGCTGTGATATACATGAGGGGAAATGCAATTTATCAATGTAAAACCTCAATTTCTGCACATTGTATATAGCATACCCAGGTAAGCCCCTTGGGCCTTCTTTGGTTCTCTGTATTTATAATGTGACCCTGTAGTGCCATATGTGATCACCTGAGCATTCCCAGCTTTCCAAGAAGATGACAGCAGCTCCTGCTCCATCTTCCACGACACACCTGTCAGGCAAGCCAGGGGCTGGGAGACCTCTGCAGCCAGCAGCACCATCAGCTCTTGGCTCACTGGCATCCTCCCATGCTGATGAAGCTGGAAGCTTTTGTGGTATCCAAAGTCAAAAAGGTATTTGGGTCAACATATGGAATGCCTGCAGTGGTCTGACAGTGCAAGTTATGTTCACTGAATGCTCTGCCCAGCACAGGTGGTGCAGGAACTGGTGGCACAGCAAATGCCTTTCCGGACACATTGTTGGTCAGTTCCATATACTTGTCTTACTCCCATCTTAAAAAAAACTCAGTCTGGAGTTCTTGATGGCACTGGCAGTGGCCTTCCCACACTGCTGGAATGTGTTATCACTAATAAAAGACCAATCCTTCATGAGATTTTCTAGTGACTGCCCCGTGGTCTTGTGCTTCTCCCCTCTTGGTAGCCTGTGTTTCATTCCCCTTCAGCTTTGGCAGGTCACAGCTCTGATATAGCTCCTCTCTCAACTGATGCTCCTTGTATGACACCATGGTAGATGCTTTATTGAAACCATAACACAGCAAATCTGCTGGGAAAATCATCTGTCTTGTCAAAGGAAGACACCGGATTAGTGTGACACTATCTGCCTGTCAATGACCCTACACTGCCTTTTCCATTTGTAGCTAACCTTCATGTCTTGAATCACAGCTTCTTCCAACCAAGTGGCAGATCTCAGGAGGGTAAAACACCTGTACTCAGACCAGGCCGGTCCCAGTCATCAGCCCTCTTGTAAACAATAGGGTTTTCAATTTGGGATATTCCTCAGTAATTACTAGCACCTTTGGTCATAAACAGGAACTGATTCATCACAAAAAATATACACCAGTATCGTAGCCTGACATGAGGACAGGATTTTTCCATAAAATAGAGGCAGGTAGCACTAAGGAGTCTTACTGCCATTGCTGGCTGGACTAATCCGTCAACTCATGTGCAGCAAAGAGGTGTGTGTAACATTTTTCTTTTCAGCAACAGTGGTTATCTGAAAAGACGAATGAAATTTATTTAGGAATTAATAGTGAAGATACCTGTCAAAACATAATCAGTGTCTGGAAGAAGACACTGAGATTATAGTGGTAATATAACCAGTATTCACACTATTTGGGGCCAAGTTCCTACCTCTGCAAAAGGTCAGGCTGTGTTTGATCTGTCTGCTGTTACTACCGGGCACTAAGAGCCTGGTCTCACCACGGTGTCTGCCAGAGTTTCCCAGGAATCACATTTGGTCTGCAAAAACTGTTTGATCCATTTGATGTCCTTACAGAACCACCAGTGGCAGTGAGTCATCTCTCTTCATGTCTTCTCACTGAGGCAAATTTTCATTCCAGAGTCATTCCTCTCTGCTAAGAGACCTCAGCCGGTGTGACCAGGATGGCAATTTGCTCCTCTGGATGTGTCCCCGAGGTAGGGATTGCTCTCTTTTCTCTGCACCTGAATGTTGGGTCACAGCCACATGATGCAAGGAAGTCTGATCAGGTCATGTGAGATGTTCAAATGCTGCTTGGCTGATGGAAAAGTCCTGTTTCCCATGAAGAGGAAACAATGACTAGGCTATAGTCCTGTGCCCTTGTTCTCTGTGGGGTTTGGGGTTGATAGCAAGAGAGAGGACATGGTGGCAGATGGTTGCTCATTTTTAGTAAAAAGCCCAGCACATGGGAAACACCGTCTTTTGTCTTTCAAACAATGTCAACAGCAACACTACAGCCTCACGCAGTGGGAGTTCCCTTCTACCAAGACACTGAATTTATTGTTTCTGAATAAGCATGGGTAACCAGAGCCCCGAGTCTCTCCGAACTAATAAAGAATTATTGGAAGTGTGTTTCTCTGCCATTCTTCTGGAGCTTTTCAGCTGCCACTCTGCAGCAAGGTGATAAAGACGAGCCCTAGGAGACTCCCACAACCTTCCTCCATGCTGTAGCATATTTTGTAGATCTAGAATAGAACTGTTGAATCTGGCAGTGAGGCACTCTGCCTCCACTCTACACACCACTGCCTCTCCTACATTGCAAGCTTGAGCTGTTTGGTGAATTTTAAACTGCCCTTCAGCATTTTTTAAGCAAACAAACAAACAATCCTCAAGCATTTAAATGAACTTCAGTAAATACAGCAGACTAGAGGCTCAGATTTTAAAGTGCTTGGGTCAGCAACCAGGTGGTTGTTGTATACAAAGGAGTAATAAGACAGAGGTGACTCTTAACCTGACTTTAGGTGCCTCTGAGGCACATCTACATTCCAGCTTGGCAGCTAAGCACCCTTTAGAGTCATCAGAGTTAATGAAATGCAGAAAGCAATTACTCTTGCCTAAAGTAGTTGGCTAGATTTGCCCAGATGGATTACGACATCTCAGCTGACAAAATCTCTGGCAGGATGGGCAGCTCAACATTAAGTTCAGATGCAGGCAGCTACTGCTGCTGTGGATGGCTAATGCTGGGCAAGATGAAACTGGTCCAGATATCTAATGCCTCCTCAAGATGACCAGGTACAAATGCTACAAGAGTAATCAAAAAGATGCTATTAGAAATAACCAAAGCAGTGCCAAGGCAAAAGATTTTCAGAAAGAGATTATTTCTCCACTGCTTACTGACAGGATTAGGAATCAGAGAGCCTGAGAAAAACAACAAAACTCCCAGAGGGCTTAAACAGAGGGAACTAAAGGACTTGCATGAACATCAGAACTCAATTATTTATAATCCACTGAGAAAACATGTCTCTCCAGCAGCACTTGTGGCATGCCTTCACTTCAGAGCTAGTGCAGGGTGATTGACAAGTTATCAGCATCTCTCTAAAGCAAAGCCCACTCTGAATTGCAGTGCCACCCTGATGGGGCCCATGTTGGGCTGGGGCCACGTTCACCATCACTCTGGGCTTCTGCTGGTCTGTGGCTGCAGGAGGAGGCAACCAGGAGCAGGGGAGGGAAGGGGGACGCAGATGGCACTTGGGCAGCAGCACCTGAGACCTTGGCACAGGGTCATAGGTTCCAGGGATGGGGAAGAAGATGCTGACCACTGACCACACCAAAGCCCAGAAAGGTTGCCCAGTATAAGGTGCTTCCCAAAACACAGGTGTGGCTCCCAGGAGTAGCTGTACTGTCATGCAGAACACCCAGTAACAGTAAAGAGCAATTAAGTTTTTCTCTTCATGGGGCTGTACTTTTCTTAGCTCCTTACTAATTGAAACTCACCCTGCCTTGCACCTTCTTTTTGCAGGGCTTTCAGATGTAAGCAGGAATCCTTGCTGCCCTTTCTCACGAGTCCCTTTCTTTTTCTTTCTGCTGCTGTTGATTGCAGGACCTGTACAAGACCTGAAGTAGATATACTCCATGGTCACAGGCTAATAATAAAGCTTCTTCTTTGCATTTTCTCTTAGATACAGGGAATTTGTGTCCTGCTTTAAAACAAACAAACAAACAAACAAACAAACAAATAAACAAGCAAACTACTAACATACCAAAAAATCATACAATGAAAAGTATACCTAAACCGATATTCAGTTCTGGATGAATCCTATTTAAAAAAAATAAGTGGAATTAGACAGAGAACATTAGCATATTTAGGCTGTTGTTCTAAACAGTAGAAGAGATTTAATTAAGGAAAATCACCCCATATTGTGAGCAACACTGCGTGACTGTAGCATGGACAAACCTAAGCAATTCTTTGATGAATACTGCCGCACAGGTTACCAACGTCAGATGTATAAATAATGCTATCCCGTGCTCCTGAAGCTTTGTTTCTCAGCGAGGATCCTCCCAAAGGGAAATGCTAAAGAGAGCAGTTCAAAGATTTACATAGGTCAGGATGTAAATCTCGAGGGAAGTAACAGATTTCCCCAAGCAAAGAAACAGGAAAGGGAAAAACAGCAGCTTTCCTTCTTCTGAAAGGAGAAAACAGATAAAGGGCCCTGGTGGCTCCTGCCAAGTTCTTGCTCCTGCTGTGCTGCAGATAGCCCTGCCTTTTGTGGGTCACAGCGCAGTGACCACTCATTATTAGAAGAGAATCAACTTCTTTTCCAATTTATTTTTTCCTTTTGAAGTTATAAAAACCGGCATGTGGGAGAAGTTAACACTTTGGGTTGCTGTGTCCTGCCAATAAAAAAGCAGCAGCAGGAGTACAATTTGTTTGCCTGAACCTTCTGTCTCACCCTCCCCAGCCCAATAATTATGTGTCTGTAGTTTGATAATTGGTGTTCTAGAGGCAGAGTGCATGGCCTGGCCGGGAGCCATGGGTCATGGTACCCTGATCTCCACAGAAGGCCCCGAGGCCAGCGGTCAAGAAGCGCTGTGGCACTGACAGAGTAAGATGTCAGAACACGTGCCTTTCCTCAGAAGCCCTTTCATCTTGATGTCTGGGCACTTTCCCATGCAAGACACTTCAGTGGGGAGTTGATTCATATCTGTTTACAGCCAAATTCAACCCTGTAAGGCAGACATACGTTAAAAGCCAAAAATGCTTTGGATGGAGGAGAGGGTTTCTATTGCAATAACAAAATGTTGACCCTCTGATGGCCTACTTCTTCTGAAATGAGCTGCTGTGGGTGAAGAAATGAGGCCCCATCCCTCCCCAGAGCACAGACTTTTTTGTGATCTCAGGCTGCCAAAAAAACTTTTTACCAGTTTTATATTCCCCATGGCATGGGGGTTAGAACTAGGTGATCTTCCAAGCCAATACTTTCTCTGATTTCTGTGATTTCTGTGATTTCTACGACACTGCAGGGCAGTCCAGTTAATAACCAGGAAATGTGCAAGCCCTCAGCTCCTCAAAGCACAATGAGGAGTTTCCTAGGTGCTTTCCATTTGGGAGCTCATGAGAACTGTCCCAAGAGTGCACTGATGCCCTTGCACGTTTCACAAGCTACAGCCAGGGGGATTTTGCAGAACTGCCTTCCATGCAAGCTCTTGCCACAGAGAGGCAGCCTCCACCAGTTAGAGAGAAAGAGAAAAAAAAAAACCTAGAAAACAAAACAGTGAATGTGAAAGAGGAGCTTTGCAGGAAGCGTCGGTAGATGGAAAATAGGGATGTTATAGGCGGGATGTGGGGCTGTTCCTGACCTCCCGAGGCAGCCCTGCGCTTTGTACTGAGGGCGGAGGCAGCACTAGAGCGAGGTGTTTTACATACACTGACAAGGTTAAGCGTTCCTGACCTGTGAAGGCAAGGAGTTTTACCTGGTGTGAAATGATAGCGCTGTCTTTGCAGCTGCTGGCTCTCAGGAGAGGGGCAGCAGTGGGACCTGTCCCGATGGTTTCTGTGCCCGCTCTGAATGGCTTGTCGGATTCCTGAGCCCACCTTCTGCAACCAAGGGGCTTTGCTGGTGGAGACCACTCTGTTCTAGCACAGTGGACTGTCAAATCAGAGCAGGAATAATCTACAGCAAAAAGGGATTTACCAAAACCATGAAAACCATACATAAATTTTTTCCATTTTATTAAAAGACCAAGTTGAGGACTTCCCAGTTTTTTTTCTCACTGAATATACGGACCTTTGTTTCTTTTTGTTGGTTTTTGTTTTTTGTTTTTCTTTTTACTGGGAACTCTGTGATATCAACATTTCTGAAGACAAAGTCCTTAGCTTTCCACCTGCATGTCAAGGATGTTTTTCTATTAAATTCCTAATTGTATCAATGAGGTTTACTCATTGTTTCAAAGCTGGTAGTAACAATTAGCGTGCTGATGACCACTGATTAAGAAAAGAAGGGGGGAAAAAAGGCTAAGGTAAATAAATCAACTTAAAAATTATCCCTTTCTGCAAACAACAGCTGCACAGGAAAAGGAAGACTGTTAGCCATCTTTCACTGATGCACTAGGCTGATCCAGTAGATGCGTTTCAAGTACTCTGCGGCTGCAAGTTAATATATCCTACACTCCACAGGAAACAACCATGCAGGAAAACAAAAAAAAAGGCAGAACAATTGTGTGAACCAAGTGCCCCATCTTATTCTGAAAACATCTGTGCCTCTGAACGTTTCGTTCATTCATTTGGTTTATTTGGTGCAAAAGCTGGGCAAGCATTAGCAGCCTGTCTGGGATAATAACAGAAAAAGCAAATGTTGGTGTAGAGGTCCTTTGCCTTTTATTTGGTAGGAAATGGACTTGGAAAACAGAAAAAACTGCCCAGTGGCTGAGGCTATATGGTGTCTGATGAGCTTTGGTATGGGGGAGGATGGCTGGGTGTGTAATGCTAGGACCATGGAATGGATAAGGAATGCCAGCAGTTTTGCAAATACTGGCCTATGGAGAGCCTCAGTTCAGTAAAAAGTACAGGAATGTTGGAGAAAAAGACTGCAGTGGTGAAAGAAATAAATAAAATGCAGGCTCACAAAGTTTGGGACGACTGTGGTACAAAGCTTCCAAAAAGTCAGGATTTTACCAGTTTACACACCAGTTTCCAAATTCTGACATGCTCAGCACAGGACTCTGCTTCGGTGCTGAGAAACTCTTTATTCTGTAAAGAGTTAATGGTGAAAGAGCAACTGCTTCATTTTACGTAGATAACACAACAAAGCCTGGAAATGCAAATGCATTCAGAATAAGTCTTTGAACAGTTTTTTTTTCCTCTGAAAGTTGTTGTGTTATGGAGATTTAAGAAAAGTCCTCACTGTTTATTGTCGAGTGTTTATTACAGAAGACGTCAGGAATGGCTGACAAGTTTATATAAAAAATTCCGGATCTTAACATTTTCCCAGTTGTTACTTTTCCTTTCCTACTGCTTCATCTTTGCAGAAGAAAGGGATTAAAGTGATGTATTTTGTCGCACTTTTTCCTGCAGTGAATTAACCCTTGGTCAACAATGACAACAAAGACAGCACAGCTCTATGGAAATTAACTTGACAGCCCATAAACATGCGAGGCTGTTGTTCACTGGATTTCATTTTAATAGGCATTAACAAGGTTTTTGGGTTAAGTAAGCAAATTGAACTAGCCTTGAAACTATCATTTCATTTCATAGCCCTTTTCACAGGGATTAGCTATGAGTCTGAAAGGCCTGTGAGGCTTCATCTAGCTTTTTAATTCAAATTGTACTGAATCCATCACAATTCCCTATTGCTCCTAAAATGCTACAAACAAGTAAACAATATCCATTGTGGATGCTTAAATTTCTTGGCATGTGTCAGATTTTTAATGAGAAATCTGATGTTGGAATGGTGCAGATTTGCACTGCTCTGCCAAGGGTAGATGCTGCCTTTTCGCATATCTTAAGCCAGAGAGAGTCTATTCTATGATGGTAATTTTACTTTAGAAATTGTCAAAGGTACATACACAAGTTTAAGGAACAGCTAAGCTTGTTTCCCCTTCTCTCAAATTTTAAGCATGGTTTGCGCCTGGGCTGAACTTGAATTGGTTACAAGCTCTCTGGGTCAGGGCACCACACTTGTATCACCCTGCAAGTTAATCAAAACCAAAGAGACATCTCACTACCAACCTTGATGCTATCGTTTAGCTCATCCTCCTTCTCAACTATCTTACCATCCCAGAAGCAATACAACAACTAACAGCTGGATATGAACACAAGCATACTGTGCACACTTTATTTGAGGGTCAAAAAGTGCAAAGTAACCACAGTGATGAAGAATCAAGATAAGTGATTTTAATAATCACTTCTAACTGAGACGAGTGTATGGGAAATTAAAATAATGGGGCTCATATGTGCTCAGACTGAACAAGTCTTCCAGTCTAGAGAAAACATAGAGCTTCCTAACAGGACATCCTAACAGGGCCTCCCTGTAGGAGTTCCCATTGGGCCCACAGCTGGTGATGCTGGGACCATGCTGGATGGATGGCTCCGGGTCTGCACAGAGGCACCAAACCTTGAACACTTTGGCGACCCTGAGCAGCTAAATGGAGTTGTACCACAGAGTGTCTGGCACACCAGAGAGCAGCCCCTGTTTCAAACCAGCCCTGTAAAGCAGAGGACCTCACTGTACTGTGGCATAGTGAGTGCATTCTCCTGTGACCATCAAACAACTGAGCCTGGATGGTCCTGGAAAGAAGTCAGTTGGTGCTTATACCTGGTGTAGCATTGTACCCGAGCTTGCTCATAGCCTGCTGCATGGATACTGCTAAATCAGGCTGAAGAATGATGGTCAGAGGGTGCTGGTACTGGAGCATGAGACAAGAGGGCAAGTCGTGTTACACTGCCATGTCCATTAACACACGCTTCTCAAAGTATTGGGTGGATAGAATTGGGTGATTGATGGAAAACTATTTTCCCAGGGATTCACAATTCAATCATTCATGCTTACATTCTTTTCATCTGCCTCAATGCAATTGTTTGTATAGGTATTTGTGAACAGTCTCTTATTTGTGAGTAGGTATAGTTAACAGAGAAGTGAATGTATTGGCACCTGAACAAATGGGTTCTCAGAAACACAAGCATGCTCCCTCTGGAAGTGACTGCCCTGCCATCCTATACATACACATCTACTTGATGATAATGTGACTAGAGAAACAAAATGTAAAGCATACAGGATTGCCAATAAATGTCATTTATGTGTCCTGGTCAGGAAGGAAACCAGCTATTTTTAAAACAGCGTTTTATAAAAATAGCCAAATGTAAGGCATGCTCTGAAGAGGAAAAGCAGGAATCAAAAATGCTCAGTAGCTTTCCTGCAGTACTCAGCTCATTCACCATCCCTGCTACAGGCCCAGACCCAAGTAGAGCAGAGCCTTTCTAACTCCTATTAATGTGCTTTCTTCTCTTTTAGCTAATAGCATCAGCACATCAAAAAAAAAAAAAATCTGTAGAAATATGCAAGACAGAGTTTAGGACTTCTGTATGGCTCTGATTCAGATTTCTTACTCATGATCAGAAGGGTTGAGAGTAGATTTTTCTGTGTTTCTACCTCATGCTGTCATTAATAGATGTTCACCCTGTCTTGTAGCATACATGAGCCTAAATGTGATTCTTCAGATGATGGGCCAAGACAGCAACTCTTCACTTTTCTCTTTCCTCTCTCTCAGGAATTCAAAAAGACCCAAAGGAGTTAAATTGTCCTAGCAAAATTCCAATGCAGGCGCCTGTGCCTGATGGCTCATTCAACATTCTCAAGTCTCCAGCAAAACCTCGCCTGGAAGATCCTGCCCTGCAGCCCCTGGTAAGAAGGATGTCCTCTGGGAAGGTACATGAACAGGATACTTGGATGTGTATGTTGTCTGAGACTAAGGAAGCTAAGAAGATCAGTGCCTGGAAAAGTCCGTGCCTCTGTGCTAAAGAACAGGAATGTAAATAGTGTATTAAGATCTTGTGTTTGACATCTGCGATGTCAGCACAGGGGAGGAGAAGGAGGAGGAGGAGGCTGTCATGAAGAAAACATCAATGCATACTACCTGAAGTTTTCTGTTTCAAAGATTTTTCAAAAATGTTGTATGTGTTATTTGCAAAGTTGTATACTATGTAAACATGAACTGAAATATTTATTAAGACACTGCATATCCCTCTTGGCTCCCTCTTTCAAGCTGGCTTGGAACTATTCTATCAGCTTTGGAAGGCTTGTGTACAACAAACAGCCCAGAGGCTTAATTTTGTGCAGCACTTCCCAAACAGCTACAACTGCAAGCTCTGCTTCAGCAGAGTGTGAGGTTGGAATAGAACAAGATATTGCTGTTTTAATGCTACTGTCACATGGGTATATAAGGAATGGTGGGTAAACAGGAGATGGTTATTAAAAATCAATTTACTCCAGTGTGTAGTGGAGTCTAAAGTGCAGATATCCACTATCATAAGTAATGTAAAAAAACCCAACAACTTTGTTGTGAATCTCCTAGTACATAGATTACATTTTTTTTTCTTGGAGAAAAGGAAGATTTGGAAATACATTGTGGAAGCATTAAAGCATTTCTGGACTGTTAAAAAAGGACACAGATGTTGTATTCCTAATTTCCTTCTTTGAAACCATTTTTATGATTTCACAGCCTTTATTAGTGAATTCACTTACTAGTGCATTTTTAGGTTTTCCAGTTCCATCTGCATTGACTACATGCCATAATTACCAATTAACATGACACTTACGTTTCAAGGTGATTTTTTTTTCCACTCTTCCAAAATTTGAAGTCTTTATTTTATTCTCTAAATTCATTCTAGCCCATAGCATAAGCTTTTACTGGGGCTATTCAAGAACTGTATTTTTAATATCTGTTTTCAGTAGCTTTAAGGACTGTTAAATTTCGATGAGTTTGGGAATGCTATTTTCCAATGTGGGAGTCACTTTCCTCGAACAGTCTGGAGGAAGAGAGGAAGTGTTTGCTTTCCTTACTGCAAAAAGATGATGTCCTTCAATACAACCCTTTGCTTTCGTGCTTTGAAATTATAGCTTACTTTCACCCACATAACCCTGCCACGTTTAAATGGCATTATAAAGATAACAATCTCATGCCTCATGCCACTCATATGAAAGGTCAGAAATGCCAGAATTGTATCAACATATATTCAGGGGGGTGTTCTTTGTGTGTTAGAATGTTGACCCTATGTATGGGATCATGTGCTATTTCTCTGTAGATGCTACATCTTGCCGAGCTAGTTGCTTTCACATGGCTCAGATACATCTGATTTAGTGATAAATACTGGAATAGAGGAAGAGAAACTTTTATCTTTTCTTCTGCAACGCACTGGACATCCCTTTTCATTATTCTTATGAATATCCAGTAGTATTAGACTTTCATGTGTCTCCACTTACTGTGAAATCCCAGATGTCTATTTAACAACAAGGACATTCAGTATTATAAGAGATGGATTATAGCAAGGTAAGTAAAATTTCTTTCAAAGTTATTCTAGATTCACATTGATGATTGTCTGGGGAAAGGCGAGCCTTGGCTACAGGCTCCTTCAAGGCATTTCTACAGCTTCAGAGGTCCTTTGGCTCATGTGCTCTCACAATTGTCTTCTTCAGACAAGGAGCAAGCACTGCAACCGGTGGCCAGACATTCTCCCCCTTCCTCTGCACTCCCAACACATCACCAACCTGTCAGCTGAGCAAAAATTGCTGCTGCACAGGAGGGGTTCAGTGGTCACATGCCTGTTTGTTTCTCCAAAAGCAGTCTCAGATTGACCACCAGTCTGAACAGCAAACCCAAAGCCGGCAAGTTAATGCAGGAATGGCAGGAACTTCACTCAGAGCCAGAGCTCAGGTTTTGAAAAGCAGCAAGCCCCCTGCCTCCAGGTTGTGAGGACTGTAGAGCTGCATGCACACACTGGTTTTAACTGTACTCCTTCACAGACTTTTTGCTGAGTTTAGTTGGATGGCACAAAAGCCAAAGGATCATTGCAAAAACTACCAGAAACCGACCACTTTCCAGATGCCTTGCGATTAGAACAAGAAACAGTAGCATAGGAAACAAGAAACTTTATTCCTCACTTTCTACCCATGCAGTGAAGTACTGTAGTATGAATGTGGGAGGCTGTGGAAATGCCATCCTCGAGCATTTTAAGGACAGGTTAGTAAATATGTCCCAGAAACAGGTCAGGAATTGCAGATCCTACATGAGGGTAGAAGAGCCTTCTCAACCACCTGGGCAACGCTGGCTCACGTTCAGCCACAGTGGGCCAGCACCCACAGGTACTTTTCTGACAGGCAGCTTTCCAGCCACTCTGCCCCAAGACTGACCCAGCACTTGGCCTTGTTGAACCTCATACCATCAGCCTCGGTCCACCAATCCAGCCTGCCCAGATCCCTCTGTGAATCATTCCTGCCCTCCAGCAGATCAACACTCTCACCCAACACTTCCACCAGTCCCTGATTAACTTTCTGCTTCACCACCTGTGCAACTGTGGCTGTTACATGGCACACCCAAACAGTTTAGAGACAATTACACCGCACTCTATTGTGTTCAAGTGCATTCGGCACCCACTGCTCTGCATGACAAGGCTGAGTCATCACTGGAAAGATGCTTTGGAAGAGTGAGGTAAGTCCATCTCACTTTGCCTGCAAACTGGAATGATTGTCTTCCCATAAGAACAACCAGAACTCTCTTTCAGGAACTGAATTTCAACCCTTCTTCCATCACACTCCATCATCCCCACAACCACTGAGATAGCTGGTGGTGTAAGGAGGCATAAAAGCCTTAGTTTAACTACTGCGCCACGCTAGCAGTAGACACAAGCGAAAAAGAATAGCTAACAGATTTTTTAACTCTATTAAGATCTCATTTTAAGATTTCACATCTCAACAGAAAAAACAGAGAGTGTGGCTCACACCGCCTTGAGGGGACAAATGAGCTTAGACAACTCGGCAGCCAACGAGCAGAAGATGGGGAGCTACCGAGCAGGACAGCTCGATGCCAAGAGCAAGCAGGGAGCTGATGTGCCACCAGCTTCATCTGAATATTCAGGAAAGTAAGTTAAATGGTGACACCTTGTCCTGGCACATATCCTATCCTCTCCTGTAAAACAAACCCTGGCGCACAGCACATGTCGTGTCACTTGCTTTTTTTCTTTTGGAGGAAGAGTAAAAAAATTCTGCACATTTGTGAGACATCTGCACTTGAAGCCACAATAGCAGGGTATGTAGATGACTCTGCCCTTCAAAAAATAAATCCTGGGGCATATTTTCATGGAGTGCTTTGTGCCCTGCCCTTGCTAGATCACGAAGTCTTAAGACTAGGGTCACAAGGATTAAGGGAGAAGCATTGCACAGACTGAAGGTATCCACCATACTAGGCAATGATTTCTAAATGAGGATGAGTGAAAGCCTGTCATACCTGAGATGTCAGAATGCTCCTAAAATTGCCTATATGAGTTTCCTGGCTGTTCATGGCATGGAGGAAATGCTTTCGAGGGCCAGGGTGGTGTGTGTGTATCAGCAGTTCTCCCTGCCAGAGAATTTGAGGGGGGCACTGAGTAAAAGTGGGATGCATTTGGCAGTCTGTGGGGTGAGGTGGGAGGCAGCAAGAGCTGATGGAGGAGTGGTTGGGCAGCACACAGGGAGGCTGGCAGAGGTGACAGGGTCCTTTTCAGAAATAGCTCTGAGGTGCAGGTCTTGGTGGGGCAAAGCAACCACTTCGTTCATGCAAAGTGAGGGCTATGGGGAGTGTGGTAGCTTTAGGGGAGTTCACCCAGACCTCAGTCCCCTTTCGCCTCATCCACCACTTTCTCTTGCAAATCTAGAAAGTGCTTGGCAGTGCCCTGCTGCCCGTCCTCCGACTCACCTGGGAGAAGCCCAGCCAGCAGCCACTGAAATGGCTCCCATAAACCCTCCCTATCACCCTGCGTGCCCATGCACGCCCCCCAGTGCAGCTCAGCCTGCCCAGTTGGCTTCTGTGGTGGCTGGACCCTGCACAGGATGCTCAGCCACTGGAGCCTGTCAGCTCCACAGCAGCGGCTGCCCAGCTAGTGAGGCCACCATCAGAAAAGTAGACTGAACTCAGGAGCAAAGAGCCTGTTTTCCAAGGAGGTTATTTGGCACTTAGTGGTTTGCCTCTCAGGCGACAATGTTGGTTATGGTATCAGGGACTGTGAATTAGCTAGCTTCAAACACAACATTCATCTTGCAAGTTAAAAATGAAACCACAAAAGGTGATCAGAAAGAAAGACTCCTCAAAACTTAAAGGTCATGTCTCTGTCTTGACGGAGAAGTGGGTGTTTCTCTGGCTGTAGGAAATCATTCTTCTCTGGAGTATATATTTTGTGAAACATCATGAAACACTGGATTCAAGCTTCCCCTAGAAATTTATCCCCCTGGCTCTTTATCCAGGCCAAATCCAGGCTGAAGAAGTGCCCATGTCAATCCATTTAAGAGGGAGGATCACAGCAAACATCTCATGACAGCAGCTGACCTTACAAGAATGCCCCTTCACTGTGGCAGAGACTTGACATAGATCCTTGAACTGGCCTGGGGAAAGCAGGATTTTTTCATCTGCACAGTAGCCATTTCTCAATGGAAATAGAAGGGAGTTACTTTTAAGGTAAAGGAATAAATTGTTTTCAGCTGGTCAATAATGAAAAGAAATTACATTCAAGAGTTTGCATTATCAAATCCTTCTATTAAGCATAGAGAGGGAAGAGTAACAGAGCACAGCTCTGGGCTGGGATGGCGATATAGCATTATTCCTATTCCCCCTCTATTACAGCTCTTAAAACGATCTACAGACGGCACCTCAAGAGAGCTTAAGACAAAGGGTCTCACAGAGCCAGAGAAAAGCACCATGTTTTTCACTGCAAATTCCTTTGGCCCCCTTGACTCAAATAGATGTAATCTAGACTAGAAGCCTAATGTTCATCTACCTTTTGATATCTTTCTGACTGTATAAAGGGACCACAAATGCAGCATAAGTATAACTTATGTATACTACCTCCTCACTTTTCATTGCCCTGGTGGAGACTTGCTAACTATGAGACTCAGGCCCAGAAAGCTCAAATTAATTCATGCCTTTGTTTTTTCTTCAAAGTGTAAAATGGCAGCTGTGTAGCTGAAAATACCAGTGGCTGCACTGTAGCTTCATAATGGGAGACAAATAAAGCATTCAATGTTCAGAAAATACCGCAAGGGCCTGTCTTGGTGAATCTGCTGATCACCACAGCATCCGTCAAGCAAAGTCTTCTCAGAGAAAAAGCATCTGTGTTTGAGACTCCTCATACATCTGACAGCTCAAGAGGTGACTCACACACCATGAGGTGGGGGGCTAGTGTAGAGTTAAGCTGGCCACCTTTGGTCAAAGTCAGCTCTGAGAGCAGAGACGTGAGTGGGAAGAAAGAAAAATGGCCCCATTGTTAGAGCCACACCCACGCTGGGGCCAAGGCAGCACTTTTTTGCCTCCCCCAAGAAAACCTGGGCTCCATGTGTTTTGATTTCCTCCACTGAGAAGCAGTCAGTGCCCTTGGGCTGCATAAACATCTGAGTCTGCACGTCCAGGGCAGCAGTGGTGGGCAAAGGCAGGCAGTGACCGCTTACACCCCACAATGGCTCTGGCAGGTGGTACCCAGTGATCATGGCATTGGTGATTTGATGTCAGTAGAGTTAGGATGTATTTGCAGTCACCGTACCCAAGCTGTGCTACCTGAAGCAGGGACGAGGAGGTCCATGACAAAAGGAGACCCAAGTTGCCTGCACAGAATGAGGGAGCCTTCTGGGGTCTGATACTGCTCCTCTCAGAGCATCCATCTCACTCTCCTTAGTCCTCTGCACCAGAAATGTTCTCAATTAAGTGGTTCTTAAAGGCACGCAGGCTAACTCTGCTGTTTAACCATAGTTAGTAGCAACACATAGATAACTTCTCTTTATCTTCCTAATCTCACATTAATCCAGGAATGTGTGTTTACATTTAGGATTTCTAAGCATCATGCTTCTCATGTGTGCCTGATTCTTAATGACCTTCTGAATAATTCATCCTGAAAGCCTCTTTATTTTCTTCTCTCCAGTTTAATTAACCTCTTGGTGCAGTTAGTGGGATTTTACCCTAAAAGCATAATGCATTTTGCATTAGTGTGTAACTCAATGCTGGAAGAATCTAAGTCCAGCCACTAAAGAGTTAATAGCAGATTCTGACTTAATACCATTTTATTATGGATGACGAATAATAACAGATAATTTTCTTTATGTGCCTGAGCACTGCCTTAGGATACCAAGGAAGGAATACTAATCCTGCCTTGGCACACATTGCGCTGAGGCAAGGGCAGTATCCTGCATTAGTTTTTGATAGAGTTCTCCCTACCCTTGCCAAAAGGCTGAAGAACACTCCCAAATCTGTGCTTATCCTCTGCCAGAGCTTCAGGTGCTAAATGTTATGGGTGACACAATTACAAGGTCAGGAGGCTTTTGACTGATACCTGAGTTCCCAGGTAGTGTCATTTCGGGTTCCTACCAACAGACCTCATTGACCACCCCATCCAAAGACTTGGAATTCATCAGTAGAAAAGAGCATTTCTCCTTTGTGCTGTAAGTTGGCAGTGCTTATCAAGAACTGTGACCTAAAGCTCCTTGTCCAAGGAGTTAGACCACTTTCTTCAATGAGAATTCTTTTTCCAGTTCGCAAATAAAAGTTGCTGTAACATGGTAGTGGACAAGTCTTTTTGAATGCCCATTTATGAGGTATCTTATTTCCAATTTGTCATTTGTTCCAGAGTTTCTAGCTGCTCTGTGACAGCCTGTAAACTCACCTGCCTAATTTCACAAAGTCTGGGGATATTATTCTCTCTCTTACGGAAGTTAGGATATGGTGATACAACAGTGAACAAAAAAAATAAAATTGTCTCCAGTTCTGCCGTCTGGGTGGGGACTCCCAGAGAATGCCTGCTCATCTCCCCATGGTACTTTACCTACAAAGTCAGGTTTTCTGCAAAATGTCCCCTGTGTTCATACACGCTCTTAGCAGCTACAGGGGAACTCTTGTCTGCAGCTACTTCAGGGGGAGAAGACCCTCCTGATGCCATTTATCCCATCTCTGGGCAAGTTTCTGAATCTCTTTCTTGGTAGAAAGTTGTACTTGACCAAGTCATGGTTGGGTACCTTTAGTGCAATAATTCACAGTGGACCAACTAAGCATCACTTCGGTCTTGTGGTGAGGGGTGACACGGGGGCACATCAGGCTGTGCTGGGCTAGAACCCAGAAGATGTGCAAGAGGTCACAAGAGCAAGGATCTGTGTTTTTCCTTGGGCCTGTGAAAGATAACCAACATTAGATAAATAGGCTAATGATTAAGCCCCAGCTGGTTTGGTCTAGACTAATTACGGCTGAGTCTTCAGCTGGAAAAAGTGACATTGGATTTAAATCAGCCGTGCACCGTGTCAGGAAACATATCCTCTCATGCTGCTTTACTTTCTCCCTAACTATTGTGTAAGGTTGCTGTACGGTGCTGTAGGGTTGATCCTCTGCGCTGGACGGGTAATGATGGTGAGAGATCTCTACAATTTGGTTCTAGAGCATGAGGTTTATTGTTAAGGACGTAGATATAGGGGCCTTGCTTGGAGCTGCCAGCCGCAGCTCAAAGCAGGCCAGAAAAGCAAGGGGGAACAAGAGAGAGCTAAAAGAGTGAGACAATAGAGTAAAAGGTGAGAAGTGAGAAGTAGGAAGAAGTAAGAAGAAGTGACCGAGATTCTCATGTACAATACAATAAATCATCTTCTGTGCTGAATATTCTGATTTTCATCAACCAATCTAGTACAAGACACAAATCCTATATCATTTACATATAGCCGATAAGAATCATTGTATTACCATACTGTGCTACGTTTTAAACCTTAAAAACCACTCTTTGGACCTTCTCTGCCAAGCTGGCAGGGTCTACTGTGACTCTTGGACCTGTTTGCTAGCAGAAGGTATTTGTTCAATAAAAGGGGATTATCTTCAGTCAGCTACACTATTGTTTTCCAGTTGTTTAGTAACTGAGGCCTGGTATCTCAAAGTATGCCTTCATTTCTATTTCACCTGTAGTTTCCATGTTCTCAGCATCTTTGGCCGGGCAATAAAACTTCCCTGTTTCATCTTCCCCAACACTATTGTCCGGGTTCAGACTGTCAAAACACGCAGTGGCAGTTACTCGCTGTTAATTATTTGATCCTTTCTTAAGATCCTCTTGTGCAACCGCTGTGTTATGCAATGGACAGCAGCAGCAGCAGGTTGCCCCACAGCCGGCGGGGTGCGAGGAAGCCGCCGTACCTTAGATAAGCGGCGGGGGTTGGCGGGCAGCGCGGCGCGGCCGCTGGGCAGGGGCGCCGGCCCGGGCTCGGGGGGCTCGGCGAGGGCAGCGCTTCCGATGCAGGAGCTGCACCAGCGCTTCGGCTTCCTGAGCATCTGCGGCTCACGGGACGGCCAGGCCCCCCCGCCACTTTCCCAGCGAAAGGGCCGTTTGCTTCCTTCCCACCCAGACAAAAATATAATAAACCACCTACATTTTGCAACGGGGCTAAACTGAAACCGCCTGGTTCGGGGGGTTTCTCTTCTTCCTCTCTGCTTGTGTACACGTGTGTGTATGCACACAAACACACTCGAAAGAGTGCAGCGTAGCGGTGATTTTCTCAGTGCTGGGATATAATTTTGAGTAGAGACAGCCCAATTTCTACACTGTGTTTCTCACCTCGAAATCTTTTGTGATTCTCTTTACCAGACATTTTAGACCTCTATTCTTTCCTCACCGCACAACACAGCTCAAGCTTTAACCAGAGTAGCAACCACTGTCCCCATGAGAGAAGCAATAACTCTACGTTATTTTGCTCCCAAGGGTTTCTGAAGACATTTGAGTGATTTGCATCCTGGCTTTTTCTGAGCATGGATGAAAAGCCAACATTTTTGGAGTCTTTGATATTTTGATAACAGTCTTTGATAACAGGCTGCAAAATGTCCCACATATGGACCACAGAGATTCAGAAAGGAACAGAAATGGCACTCTAGTGGCTCCGTTCCCTGTGATTTAAGGGAGCTCAGAGAGGCGATCACAGAAGCCAAAGCTGGGCTACCTTTTGCTGCTCAGGCTCTCAACACAGGGCTCTTTTACCTTGCCCTGAAAAGCAGCTGGCAGTGACACCCCAGCTGGAGATGGGGAAAGCCTGACTGCTTTCTGTCAGGTGCTCATTCCTGGCACGCCAAGCCCCGTTTGCAGCTTATTAAAGGAGAAGTTTGAGGGATATCTTTATCTGTG
Organism: Melanocharis versteri; assembly: GCA_013397845.1. Lineage (NCBI taxonomy): Eukaryota > Metazoa > Chordata > Aves > Passeriformes > Melanocharitidae > Melanocharis > Melanocharis versteri. The sequence continues at coordinate 769,805 of VZTG01006405.1, forward strand.
AAGCCTGATGTGGTCTCTGGGCACCAGCTCCTGCCTCGCTCCTCACAGGAGACCGTGGCCAGCCCAAGCACCCCTGCTGGCAACCACGTGTTTCACGGGGCCAGCAGGCGGCACCTTCAGTAGTCCCCGGCACTTGTTCATCACGCTAATATGCCCCAGCCTGAATTTGTGCCTCTCAGCCCCCTGCCCTTCTCAGGAGAGAGGAGACCCTAGCGGGCAGGGGGATGCTTTTAGACATGGGCACTTGTCCAAATGTATAATGCCAGGGTTTAGGTTGTTAGGATACCTACACGTTTAAAAGGGTATTTTATTTTAACATATTTTAATACTTACCTAAATGCTTACAGCTCCTAAGATTTCTCCGAAGACTAACTTAAGACTTTTTTGCATTGTACATGCAGGTGATCATACACTTCACAGAATAGAACGTACTCATGAGAATGTTATGATGAGCTGCCTCTTGCTGTGTCTCTTAAATAATTTTTGGTAAGACATTTTCTACTAATGCACGTTAGTTCAAAAAACTGGTGTCCTGTACCTGGTGTTTCAAAATTAAGAAAGTATTCAGATACTATTTTCCTCTGAGAGTTTCAGAATGGTCCCAAGAAACAGTTCTCTGAGAAAAGAAACCAGAAATTTGTATTTTTAACTATTTTTTTTTTTTTTTTAATTTAAGGAAGTGCAAAGTGTAAGGGATAAACTCATTGACTCAGAACCATTAAAAGCTGAACTAGGCATAAGAAATATGGATGGTTTTAATTTTTTTTCCTGTGTAATGAAGTAAACATTGTGCAGCCATAATTCAGTCTGATTGTGCTTTTGTCTTGTAATAAGATGCTTTTCTTTTCCCCAACACCCTGGAATTAGAAACATATACCAAAAGTATTGCTTAAATTCCAGCCAATCTAAATTGCTTGTTGTTATTTGTTCCAAAGCTTCATTCTCAGTCAAGAAAGCTAGATTTCTGTATCCTAGTAGATTTTGATTTTTATTATCAAAATTATTTGTGCTGAATGAAAACATATAGGAAATGCAAATAGCTTGTGGGCTTTACAGATCAGTATGGAGGAAATGCAACATACAATCTGTCTGTCCAGCTGTAACTTGCCATGTGTTGAAACCTTTATATGCTAAACATATGGTACACGGTTTAAGTCTCCTCATACTATGGATAGCACATCTTTGAAGGCGTGACTTTAAAATGTTCCTTTGCTTGGGAGACTTACCAGTGTGCAGCAGAACTCTTTGAGCTGATGGTCATGGAGTCTTTACCAGCAAATAAACTGGGGAGGTGAACAGGCTCAAGCACTGCATTAGGATGATTTACATGCTGCAGAGAAAAGCCTGTGGCCCAATCAGGGACCGTTTTATAGAAAACCTCAAAAGCTGAGCAGAGCTGTTGTTTACGTACTGAAAGTGTGAATTTTCAAAGGAAAAAAGACACTCAGAAAGTTTCCATTGCTGAAAAGCAAATTTTCCTTACTGACGCATGTGTGCCAGCATAAACACTGCCGTGTTGTGTATTTAGAGGTTTTCCAGATCACCCCAACATGAACCTGCTTGATGAATTTTCTGGCTGTAAATCACCTTCCAAAAATCTCTGACTACCCCATGCATCTCTTTATGGGATAGCGTTGCAATGTTACAAGAAATGTCATCTAAAGAGCATAGCGTAATCCTCCACCATAAATTATGTTAGTCAGTCTTCTGGAAAGCTGAATTGCCAAGGGCAAAACATCACCTCTTGCGTCTGTCAAACTGGGGTAATAATAATACTTACCTACATCACAAGGGTGCATTTAGGATTAATTACTCCTCTTCATGCCAAGGATGAATTTATCCCATGGCGTTCGGTGCTGCCACCCATTAGTGGTAATTTGTATAACTAATTACTGTGATGCCTGCCTGCCTGCCAATGTTTTCACACACACACACATACACACACACACACAAACACACGCATATACTCTATACCAACTTCCTTCTAGAAGACTTTTTGGCACTAGCACAAGTTCTGAGCAGATCTTTCCCAGCTAGGTCTCACTCTTTATGTTTTCTTTATCTTTAAAGCAGTCTTGACAGAGGAGTCCCCAAGCAGTCTGGGCTATTTGTCCATAAGGCACAAGTATTTCCTGGTGACATTTTAGGATACACTTTCAGCCATCTTTTAGAAAAGGAATTAGAGCAGGATCCAGAGAGAATCTGCCAACAACCAGATTGTGAACCTTTCTATTCTAGCTGGTGACATTAGGTTATGGTGTGCACCTCAATAAGAAGAACATAGTTCTCTGTCGTGTAGGGCCTGAGGTAACATTCGCTTCCCCAGGTCAATTGGAAAACTGATTTCTATTTCCAAAAGTCATTTACAAACTGACTGAAACTGTTAATGTTTAACAGATTCACCTCCCACAGCTTCTGCGGTACAAATGCCATCTTTGTAAGCTTGAGTGATTCATCCTGTCACAGGATAAGCATCCCAGACAGGTGAAACAGTCTCTCTGTCGGCTGCAGAAATAAACTGGGCAGGAGCCTGGCTAGGATGCCTAACATTCAGACAGCCAAAATTAACTGAAATTAATCCCGCTTTAAGATGCTTTTGAAGATGGTAATTAGTTTGTAAAGTCATGGCAGCCTAGGAAATCAAAGGTCAGTGAGCACCTCTCTTGGGCTCTTCTCCCAGCTCTGAAAATGTTCTCTGTATCACAGGAAACTCTGGTGCTCAGGGAAAAATGCCCGCCCGGTTGTATATCTGAACATGTAAATACAGTGTCTTGTATATAGCACAGCACACTATACTGTTTGCATTCATTAAATCCTTTTCCACTGGAAAATTGGCTCTCTGGCTTTGGATATGCATGACACATAGGAAGGATGTCTGTAATCACTTACACAAATGTCCATATCCTTCTGTTCTTCCTGCTCCCTCCTTACTGTCTCTCATGTCTAACCAAACTGCACCTTAAACTGGGAAATGACAAGCCATGAAGTATTTTCAATCAGCTAGAATTACGTCTGGGTCTTGAGTATCATAAAAGTCAGAAAAACTGCATTTACTGAAACCTTTTTCTCTGAAAATGTATTAATAATGTATGATCATACTTTGTGGATAATGCAGTAATTGCTTGCTTGATTATGTAGCCAAAATAATCATTTTCAGAGATGCTTGATTTTTGCCTGGTGACTGCATTTTGTAACATTTTCAGGGTAACAGATGCTCAGCTATTTGTTCTGGTTCAAAAAACAGCCTTAAATTGAAAGTGAATTACTGTAAACCTTCCACAGATATCTAATTTTACTTTAAAAATACATGCAGCCTAAATAGTCTTATACTCAGGAGGGGGAAATCCACAAACAAAGCCCGTGTTCAAAGAACTCAGCACACTGCAATTAGCATCACACCCTTCCAAACCAGACGAAATATGCACCCAGAGAGCACCCATTCACACATGCACACATGCAAAAACATGTGCTGTCTTTCAAACCTGGTTTTTAAATGTTGATTCTGCTTCTATGCCTCAACATAACGGTATTTTATGTAAGTTTTTTTAAGTGTGTGCCTATTCCATTAAATAAATAAAGGTAAATAAATAAATGGATACATAAATAAAGGAAAATAAATACATGTAAGTAAATAAATAACTAAATACAAGTTAATAAATAAAAGTTGTGATCTTGGCTAGGTTTAAATGCATTTGAACACTTGTTTGGGTGGATAATGCTTCAGAAAGTAACAGACTATGCAAATCCTGGCCTCCAAAATGGAACCAATCCAAACACACATCTAGGGATAAAAAAGTAGTAAAAAAAAATACTAAAAGAGCAAAACTTATGAAGAAAATGAAACTTTGAACTGACTGTTTCTACCAACTTCATGGACTTACAGAGTCATGTAGGTTGAAAAAACCTTCAAGACCATCTAGTCCAACCATTAAGCCAGCACTGCCAAGATCACCACTAAACCATGTCTCTAAGTGCCACATCAAGTCTTCTTTGCCCATGATGTTAATTAGTAAGTGAAGATCATCCTTTGTCTCAACCTATTAGCTTTTCCATCTTTGTTTCTTGCCCTTTGTCAAGGGCAATGTGACCAAGGCTTCGTGAAGGTCCCAGTTCACAGGTCGGTGCAGACCAGCTTTCTTACTAAGTGCACAGGTATCCTTTTGCTCTTGAAATTCAAGAGCAAAGCTCTCTGCAGAAGGAGCTTTCCCACCTCCGGTGTGGTGCCATGCAGCAAGAGCGTCAAGGAGAGTATGCTGCTGGTGGGCAAAGCCCAAACAGAGGGCATCCACTCTCATGCCAAGGGACAGCATGGCTAGTGTGTCACCTGGTGAAGCTGAGCCTCCCACTCCATTTCTGCCCCAAGGAGGAGGCTGTTGGGAAATCAGATCTCACCATGGACTGTTGATTTTTTTATTGAATTCTGAAAACTCCTGTTCTCGGTTTTGCCAGCTACTTTTTATTAAACGCAAAACTGCTTTATTTTTCACATAGATGTGGGTACATTGTCTTCTCCCTTGTTCAAGTACATTTTCACCATGGCCAGGCCTGAGGGAGGAGGCAATTTAGTGCTTGGGAAGACAGCTGTGGCCAGATGTAGCCAGCAGTGTAAATGGGCTCCCTGCTACTCAATCCCACATATCAGATCCTCGTTCAGGGTGCTGCAATTAGATGAAGTAATGTCTGAGACTAAAAGAGGGAGAATAATATTTTCTGGGGTTAGTTTTGTAAATAAGACATTGAAATGAATGCAAGACAATGTCGCTCTGAAGAGGAAAATAGAAGAAAGAAGTGGCCAATCTGGTTAGTGATAGGCTACTTAAGATCTGTTTCTAAACAGGAACTTGGGCTGGAAAAGGAGAAGAAAACGTCCCATAAGGTACAGCTGGTCATGGCATGCAGGCTAAAGATAAGAGCATCAAAAAGAGAATCTGTGCTCAGCGGGTGGAAGAGGTCAGTGCTCAGAAATGACTTTGTGCATTTCGTATGGGAAGCAATGGGGAGACACTCTCACCCCTGCTCCTGTGGGCATCTGTCCCAGCCTGGTGGCACTGTCTCCTCCTTGTGCTGCCTCTGCCCAGTCCACTGAGGACATGGGAAAGATTTCAATAAAAATGCTAAATCCTGGGAGATAAGCTTAAATAAAAGAAAAAGTAGAGGCAATCTAAGTGGTTATTAATCACTTCATTTAAGGGGTAATTTTGCAGTCATTATCTATCTGATTTTCAATCTTAGAATACAATTAATATGGTTAAAAAATATTCCTTGAATGATCTGCCTCCAATCACAGCCACAGGTCACTGTTCCCTGAACAACAGGCAAACGAAGATTAAGGAGCAAACTGGGAGGCAAGAGCTATGATACTTCTTCATTTCAGCTGGTTCTTCATACCATGCAGCACAAAATCCTACCTGCTCAAGCACCAGATGCTGGTTTGTGTGGTGCCTAAGCATGAACTGAAACCTTCTTTAAACAAAACACAATGGGAACTACCTCTGTTTCAATAAAGCCCTTAATGGAATGGCACAACCATCAGTATTAGACCTGGGCTTATTTAATATATTTCATTATTCATGATGTAGAATTTTACAAAGGAGTAAATTCATTACAGCTGAAGAACAAGCAAAACTGGAAGGTACATACTATGTAGCTGCCAGTGGTTAAACTACTTCTCTGGCAGGAAGAGTCTTTTCCTTCCAGCCAAAATTAACTGTGCAATTACCCCAGATTGCTCTATCTCCCTGTCCTGGGAGCAACTCCTTCAGGAAGTAGAGCTGGGTGCCATCAACCCTGTGGAGTGCCTCCCAAGGGAGCTGTATGTCTGACGGTGGTGCCTGTGCCAGACTGTTTTGGGAGCTTGTTCAGATTACGTGGACAAAATAGCACAGAATCCATGCCTTCCACACATTCAGCCTATCTACTTTTATCCTTTCTACATACTTCTTCCCACATACTTCTGTGGTAGGCACGGAGGAGAAGAGCAGCTGTGCAAAGACCACAGGTGGGTGCTGGAAAGCAGTGGTAAGGACGTAATGAAGAAGACGCTTTGGCAGGAGCTATCCTAGTAACAGTGAGTACCCTCAGAAGCAAACAGTTAGTTTAGCAAGTTGCATCTGAAAGCACTTGGTAAAATAGTTTTCTTGACAGACTTCTCAAAAATAATCAGATTCTTTTTCACAACAAAAGGCCTCTTGACATCAAGCCTAAAAATGCTGCACACAGGATAGGTGAAAGAATAATGCAAATTCTAAAGTATTTCTTCTTCTCGTAAAGTCTCCATGGTTAGTCTGTCATGCATAGTCATGTCATAATATGCATAATATGCATAAGTCATGATGCATAGACGTAGAGCTGGCTGTCACAGCAGCCCTGTACAGACCACTTTCTACACTTGGGGTAAAATGCTAACATCTATTTTGAAATAATTATATTGGGTCTGTCTGCTTGGAAGTGATAGACTTTCTGAAGCTTCACGGATGTTCAGAAATGGTCTTTTCAAGTTCAGCATATACTTAGGAGAGAGGTTTTGGACATTATTAGACAAAACAAACCGTATTCATATGGTGTTTATAAAATACACTTGGTTGTTATTTTCCATTGCAGCAGATGGTACCCAAAATAAGAAATGACCTGGAACCTCATTACCAACTGTATCAAGTCTGCACAACACTGCTCAGGGAAGTAGGAAAATATTTGACTCATTTTCTTTTGAAGAAGGCTTTTCTTACTTTTGGGGTCTTAAAAAAGAAATTTAGTGGAAGAGATTCATCAGCAATATTCACTATGACACTGGGCAGGATGGAAAATTAGGAGAAATATCCAGCCTTGTGGTGCAGGGCACCAAATACGGGTCACTGCTTTGGGTCAAGAAGACACATCCCCGCCATTAGGAAGCTATTCCTGAGGTGCAGGTGATGGACCACTTGTTTCCAACCTCCCCTGAAGCAGCTGATGGGGCCGTTGTCCAAGACTGCAATGCTAAATACTAGAATTCATTTTCCAAGAAAACAGATGGAGTCTCTATGGATGATCAGCTTTGGGGTGGGATCTCCCCATGGTTGGGGTCTTTGTTGGGTGTCTGACACCACATTCCCAGTGTGGCTCTTACAACTCAGCCCTATTGCAGGGCTCCTTCGCTCCTGCAAACTGCTGCTGTCTTGCCTTCCCCTTCCATGCGAGTTTGCAAAAAGTCTGTCCTGGCCTCCTCACTGAAGGAATGACCTCCTGCTACACTGGATTTCATGGCAGGTACAACCACCCCCAAGAGGCTCAGCCCAGCCCAGCCCCGCCCAGCCCAGCCAGTCAGCTCTGACAGCACCAAGTTTGGCTTTCCTGCCTCCTCTCCTTCCCACTTCTTGATGCATTGAGCAATTTCACATTTTGATATGAATCTGAGCCTAGAAAAGTGTGTGCTAGTGTGCAATGCATGCTTAATCTGCCACCAGAAAAATTACTCTTTTTAATTTAAAATAACCATTTACTTGATGGTTGAGCTCTTTAGTTTTTACTGGAGGAAAAGACATCCCAGAGGATAATAACGCTTCAGTGTAGGAAAGCTGGTTTTAGCCTGTTTTCTAAAACTTCCACTGAGCCCCAGAGGCTGTTTTTTTGTCATGGAGGAGAAACAAAACAGTTTTTGTTCAAGTTCCTCGTGCAAAGGAGCAGATACATTTCCTTCTCCAGCTGATATGCTGTAGATCAGCTTTAACCATATTTGCAGGTATTGCTGTGGTTAGGCTCGTATGTAACCACAGATTACAATTCGGGTGCCAAACAATTGAGATAGCTCATCATATGATTGTAACAACCTCACAGCACAGCACAAGTGGGGTCCGTGGCTCTCCGTGCCATCTTTGCCCTGGAACTGGCTGCACACAAGTGTAAAATTACAACTTTTTCCTATCTGTTCTTGCACTGGAAGGAGGAGGCTTGGGTAGGCAGGAAAGGTGTGCAGATACTTGTCCACAGTTCTAATTTGTGCATATCCATGGGATTGGGCGTAAATCAGGCTCTGCTTCAGAGAGGGTTCTGATATCAGAAGAAAAAAATCTTGAAAAGATGATGAATCTGCACGCGCTCTCCGGGCTGGCGACACCAGCCACGTGTGTTGCTCTACAAGACTCGTGGGCATCAGGCCAGAAAACATCCTTGGTGATTTTATTTCTGAAAATATTTCTCTTGTCATGTAAGTGGTTCCTTGGACTGTCCAGTTACTAGAAGGTAAATGAAAGCATTGAAATTCTCACTTTCCAACTGGTTAAAAGATATTTTCTTCATCATTTGTAATTACATTACTAATGATCCTGTAATGTATAATGCAAAATACTCTGACCTTCTATCGAGACCCTCATTTTTCTCTCTCTAACTCTGAACTAAGGGCAAAGTGTAATGTAGCAGGTATTTTTTCAGTCTGAATTATTTTACTGCCATGAAAAACATGACAAAACATGGTCTTCTTCAGCCCTCCCTTCCCTCCCCTCCCCTCCTTCCATTCAGGGGGAAGGAGAAACACTCTTTGCTTTGAACAAATGATAAGAGCAGGTCCAAACCAGCATCACATGGTCACTCACGCAGGCATTGCTCAGGGCGGAGCTGACAGTGCCACTCTGATCCCAAGGAGGTAGATCCATCTATTACTTGTGAGTGGAAAAGTGCCGGGGTGGTGATCAGCACACATGACCATCACACGGCCGCAGGATCCTACGTAATTGCAACAATAGCTTACAAAGATGATTAAAAGGAGATTTGTTTCTAAAGCCATTCAAAGAGGAGGCCAGAGGGGCTGGGGTCAAACAGTGCTGTCTGCCCTGGCAGTGCATTTGCCTGCGGGACAGTGCTTGCTGCAGCTACAGCCCTACACCAACACACAGACATCCCAAAGAGGGAGCTGAGCCCCCTCCTGCTAGAGAGGCCTTGAGCAGTTTACCTAAAACCAGCACCTTCTCCAACATTGTACTCCTTCACAGAAAAATCAAAATACTGAACTCAGCAAGAGCCGAGGGTGGCAAGGCAACTTTATTAAGGAGCAAAAAAAAAAAAAAAAAAAGCAGCAAAGAAGGATGAAAGATCCTAAAATATATTTTTTTCATTCCAGCTCTTTGGGGCAGAGGCTGTAAAGAAGCAGGTAATATGCTTCCTGCTGGGATTAACTGACAGAGTAACAGAGACTACCTGGGAAAGCAAGTCCTCCGGGTTAACTCCTCTCAGTGCTAGAGAAATTCCTGTCCCCTGTCAAGTGCTGGTGGCTTCTTTGCAAAGGGCCAATGAGATACAGTGCAGATGTTCTTCTTGACCCTAGAAGTGCCATATGAGGCTCCACAGAGAAGCTGGCTGGTGAGCACTGGTGGGGATGCTCATCCCCGTGGTGGAATCCCACTGCTCATGCTGCCTTGGTCCTGCCAGTGCCTCCCACCAGGAACCACACAGCAGCCTGTAGGCAGTGCAACACTACTGGCAGTCAGTGGAGGAACCTTGAAAGAACGTTGTTTTTAATAAAAAAAAGATTGTTTTGTTTTGGTCTTCCACTCAAGTGACCCCTCAAGTGGTTCTTTTTCCTGTAACCTTACATGCGAAACTCAAAACAACTGCTGCCATTCAAAGGGGTCTGAGAAATGCTAGGAAATCTCTCAGGAGCTGACAGTCGATGGCTGGACAGAAGGCAGCAAGGCACTGGTCAGCCATGTCCTCTGGCTCCTGCTGGAGCTACCTCCCTGTCACCCAATGCTCTACTTCTGAATGGTGACTCCCCACTAGCAGGCTCAGGTATTCCCTGGTAATGCCCCAGGCCTCTAAAGTCTCCAGTAGCTTAACAATGAATTTCTGAGAAGCAATTATAGTCCTTGTGCTCTATTAATTTCCTGAGGAGGGAGAGGTTATCGGTACTGCTCATATTTTTATATTTTCTCCATGCCCCAAAATGCTAGAAGATCTAAAAGGAAAAAATAAAACTTCAAAATTTACATAACTACTTGTGGTGAAGCTATCTGATTTTATCCTACTTAATTTATTTCATCAATATAGTTCAAAGGATGCTGACAAACATCCTCTATAAACATTTATTTTCATTATTAAAAGAGAAGGTACTGTAAAATACACTTAATTCCCCACCATTACCTTTTGAGTGTCAGTTTTCTCAGACTGAACAGCTGAAATGTATTACACCAGTCATTTCTCCCTCAACAGAGAACTTTTGCAAGCACCAGGATTAGAGAGGCCCTTACAGGCCTGATTTATGAAGGGAGAAAGCCAATATTTCTTCCTCTGCTGCAGCCAGGCTTGCCCATGTGCTGGTATCCAGCCCAAGAGGCTTGTCAGGCTTCTGCTTCTCTTAGCAATGCAGCGACTCCAGGCTGTCCTCTGACAGCAGGGGCTGTGCAGCTACTTACTGCTTTTGGTGCAGCATTTGCCACTCTTGATCTGTTGTTTCTAGTCCAAGTCTCTCCCTTGGTTCAGAGACATCCTATTGACCAGAGCGACTTAAAACCCAAAATATGTTACACAAGAACGAGGGAAATTTCAAATAGTGCTAATTTCTGGAATTAACTAGCGAATGTTTAGTCCCAGCAAAAGAAGAAAAATACAGACAGCTTTTGAATGAAAAATGGCTGAAGGGGAAAATACAAATATGCTTTCATCTCATAAATAAGTTTGAATTGGCTTTGCTATTTTAACTCAAAAGAGAAAATACCAAAACCAGCGTCTGTGAAGTTCCAATTGCCCTTTTTTAATGCACTGCTGTGAGGAACTGATTTAATTTTAAAATATTAATGCTTCAACATTGTTTAGTTTTATTTCTTGAACTGTTGGGTTATGAATCTGGTATTTGATATTGAATGGAAAAGTACCAGAAGGACACATGCCTTGGCAGTAACAGCACACGCAGCACACGCACAGAAAAGCTCTGTTGCCTGGTAATCCCTCTGGAGGGGAGGAGAGAGGAGCTCTCTCTCTAAGCAGGCTCCCTTTAGGCCATAGAGAAGGGTTCTGATGGCCACACCAGCTCCACCCAGAGCCACAGATTAACAGCAAGGCCCTCTGCCCAGTAATGGTACTTGAACCAGTCAAAAGCACGCGCTGTGTAATTCGCAGAAGTGCAGCCAGCCACTGGCACTCCTACACCTCAAAACGCACAAATTTTGCACTTTCTGCAGCTAGAGAAAGTCCTGGGGGTAACTCGTGCTACACACTGATGTTTACTGGTCTATAAGGGAAGCTGCATGCTGTGCCCTCCCCCCACGTGTGGGGGCCTGATGGCTGGATAATGCTGAATGTGCCACGCAATGCCCTTATCTGATGTTGCTGACAGCGCTTAGTGGGGCGCGCACACTCACAGCCCAGCGGGCACTTTGGGGTATACTGGTTTCTGCTGCCTGTCACAACCTAGCTAAAATGATTTCTAGGGCACGGACAGAAAAAGCAAATCACTGGAGCTACTGCTGCTAGTAAATAATCTCTGCTGCCTGGCTGGCAACTGACAGATAATGATCCTCACCAAGAAGAGTGAATGATAATCAATTTAAGAAATACGGACAATCTTTCAGGAAACTTAGTTTCAGAGCAATTTCTGGACAGAAAATTACTAGTTACAGCAAAATCTTCTAAGAAATTAGTGCACAGGAAACATGGCAATAGAAGGTCATCTTTAACCATTACTCACAGTTAGAGAAGTTTCTGGAAACCACAACTGAACTGCAGAGTAGATTATCACATTTTTGTTACAACTTAAGTTCAGAACCAGAAGCTAAAAAGTCTGCGCAACTGTTCCTTCTCCTCTATTGAGACTCAGACCTCCCTACAGGACAAGTAGGAAGTCTCCTAATCCATGTACAGGAAGAAGGAAACATTCCACTCTTTTGGTTTCAGCCTACAACACACTAGAATTAAGGATGCTGTTATCCAACTTCTCCAGTGACCACTGTGAACATTTTGGCCCAGGGTGTGAACGGTCATTCCCTGGTGACTTGGCCCAGGAACATTATATCTTCATTTGCCTTCCCTAAGACCTATGTAGAGATGTGAAGTAGAACCAGAAACAAAAAAAATCTGGTGGTGGTGATGCATATGATACTGATCACTAACTCCATGCATACCCTAGTGTTTCCACGATCTTTCCTCTTCTCTCCCACAGAGACTACAAGTATTTTCTTCTCTAGCTAGCAAAGGGAACAGAGGACAAGTCACTCTCTAACGTTCAGCGTAAGGGGGGAATTTTCTTTTCTATTTCTGGCCAAGTGCATGTTACAGCCGAGATTCTCCGAAGTGCCCTTGGCTGACTGCAAAATCACAGAAAGGTTGAGGCTGGAAGGCAGGTCATCTGGCCCAACTCCCCTGCTTAAGGAGGGACACCTAAAGCCCATTGCCCAGGACCACGTCCACATGGTTTTTGATTATCTCCAAGCACGGAGACCTCATGACCTCTGGGATAATCTATGCTGGTGCTTAGTCACCTTTACAGTAAAAAAAAGGTGTTTCCTGATGTTGAGGGACACTTACGTATTTCCATTTGTGCCCAGTGCCTCTGGTCCTGTCACTGGGCACCACTGTGAAGAGCCTGAACCAGTCTTCTGCAGTCTCCCTTCAGACACTTGGTCCATGATCCCGATGGTCCATGCTGGTAACATAGTGCTGGTTGCTCTTTATATCTGGGTACAATGATGCTTTGAAGGGCAGATAAAATACATATTAAATGTCAATATGTGCTTCTCCCTGTAAGCTATTGCTTAGAACTGGTACAAAAAAAAGTAATTCAGAGGGTAATGGGCTGTTTGACCATGAGCAGGAATGGAGATGGTAATCACTGCGAGCTTTGTAATAAGAAAATAGGAACAAGATTTTTTCAGAAAGCAGAGATCAAATATCCTAGGGTGTTTCAGAACAGGAAACATTTTAGGAAAATAAAATTAATGATGTGCTAACCAAATAAATACATAAAATAGCTCCTTTGGCTGTGCTAAATGAAAATTCGCAAATTATTTGTACAATTCAGCTGTGGGAATCCCTCAGTATGAACTCTGATCTGCTTGAATGTGGGGGTGGACAAGATAGGAAAAAAATTATTCCATATCAGACACCATCTTGGTATCTTCTGAAGGATTATTAAAAACAATGACAATGCCAATTCTAACAAAGCTTGTACCTCATGGCTCCTGACAAAACTAGGCTATTATTTCCTTAATTAGTTTTAACAAGCAAAGTGAAGACCTGTGTGGAAGAAAAAAAGAAAGAAAAAAAAAGGAATCTGTTTTACAAAGGAAGCTGAAGGAGGGGAGCTTTTCAAGGTGGTCTGCTAACAGAACAGAAATGTTTAAGGACCAAAACAGCTGAGGTCTGTCTCTCATGTAAGTTAGTAGCGGTTTTAGTAGGGTAATTCTAGAGACTTATGCTTATAGGCTCCATACCTACTATTAAATCACATACCAACCAGGCAGCACAGGAACAAGTGTGAGCAGGGCAGTCCCAGATTTCAAACCTGGAGTAACTGCATCAGAAGGTCTCGCACTACAACACAGAGCACCTGCTCAGCAAGGGAAGCTCTCTCTCTATGACCCCCCTCCCACCGCAGCAGCCCCAGGTGTCTCCTGCTGCCTCCCAGCAGTGCTGCACTCGGCCAGTCCAGCACAAGCTCTCGCGCCAGCCCGCAAGAGGGGCCAAGGGCATGTACATTTGTTTAAGGAAGGGGGAATATTCAGCACCACTGCAGCCTTTGAGTGGCTCCAACTGCCTCTGCAACCATATCCTTAGCAACACCGAGATATCCTCATTTTAAATACTATTCATGACATACAGACTGCACCAAAAGTCTACAAGATCAATCTTCTACCTGTGATTTTCTTCCAGAACAAAGCTGCATTGAAATTTTCAACTATTTGTCCCACATATTCACAGGTAAAGAACTTACACAGCAAATAAATTTTTTTTGCGTGTATTTGCCAAAAAGTGTTTCAGAATGCCAAACTTGACCTGTGTGTGGCCAGACACTGAGATTTTGCTTCAACCCAGGAGTTTATTAAGACTTACATGAAAATAGTCCGTCTTAACATAATACACATTGGTAGCATTTGAATACATATTTACAGATTTATTTGAACATTTCTTAACTGCAATTCTACAACTGAGCAACATATCCATAAGTGTTTCATAAACTTTCAAACACTTACATATTTATACATATAGTTTTTGCATATATATATATAAAAAAATATTTTTGAGACTCAAGGACTGAGAATAGTCAAAAGGACATTATTGCTACATTTCCGTATTTACAAAAACAATGCATAAACCCATTCAAAACACCAAGCCATTGCAAAATAAGTTTCAAACCCCCCCCAAATTATAAAAATATAAATTTCAAGAACGAAAAAACCCAAACCTCTTTCAGCTAAGTGTCTGTAAAGTACCGAGACATCTATAACAACTAGCTTGTCTACAGTTGCTCCAAAAGCCAACACATTACAAAAGAGCTTTTATAGCATTAAACTGAAAATGCTCAACAACTAGTATGCGTAAGAGTGCATCCAAACAAATGGCTAACTTTGGAAAGGTGCAACAGCCTAAGTAAGTTCAGTGCAAATGGCTAATTTTTTATTTAACTCTGAAAGACGGATTCCTGTAACAATAAACCAAATGCACAGTCATAGAAGGAGCGCGGTATTCAATGTAACCCAAAACATACTACCAGTGTGTGTATTTACAATTACCTTGTATTTGGGCAGTTAGTTATACATTTGAATTGCATGTAAACTCAGCCAAAATCCTGGTAAAGTAAAAGTTACAGAGTGCTTAAGTGCATTGTAAATAAATAGGTACTCAAGTAGTACTCTGCCTCTGAGGAATGCTTCTCTCAATGCCTTTACTTATTTTTTGGGGTCAGAAACAAAGGAAGAAAAGAACCAGCAGTGTCCCTGGTGGGAAGATAAGGGGTTAGAAAACACTTTTAAGCACAGCCCTGGACTCAACAGATGCTGACCCCAAAGCTTCACGTCTGTCAAAGAAGAATGAAAGGATTATTTCTTTTATGCCATCTATAAACTTGGCATTTCTCAGTTAGACTCTTCTTCATTATCATCTCCGGACTACCACAGAAACAACTTGGGGTGCAGGAAAATAGCCCTTTCCAGTTAGCACTATCCAAGACTGCCTGTGGGAAAGATTCACCTGGGTAGGACAAGATAAAGAAAGGGCCCCCAAGAGAGCATTTTTTGCCTCTGCTCCCCCTTAGATAAGATGACTCGTTAAACGGCCTCTTCTCCAGCCACACAGTTTACTGGACGCAGCCTTCCTCCTCTTTTTTGACCAATTTGGCAGGGCCCACCTATCTTTGGTGAACACCTTTAGATGTAACTATTAGCAAAACAAACATCAAAGTCTTTGGGCACCCCAGGCAGGGGGGCACGGGAGCAGTTCAGGCTCCACGGTGGACTGACACCCAGCAATGGGCAGCTTCATCTTGGCAGGGAGTGCACTGGTGGGAAGTAGTGCATATATCCATAGGAACTGTGCAACTGGTCTGCAAGGGTGACAGCACAGGTGGGAAATAAAAATGAAAACCCATGCTCTTCCTCCCTTCTCCTCTGGTTTAAACCCCAGAGCTCCCAGGAGGGCTTCCAGCTGCACAGAGCAACTTTGGAAGGGTCTTGGTTCCTTCACCTCTTTTCCCCCAGTAAATACAGCACCCTCACTGGCCTCCCACCTATGATACCTGCCTGGGAAAGCTTCTCAGGCTTGGTTGGATGTGGAAAGGGGGTTTACAAAACCATTAACTTAATACTTGTTTATTTCTTGAATTCAGAAAAACAAGATTAACTAGAAAATGACTGTATGCATTCCAGGCACAGATCCAGAGAAGAATCACTGCGGATTTGGTTTGATCTACAGTCATCTAATTCCACACCCTGGCTTAGGATTTTTTTTGTTGATTGGTTGTTTTCCTTCACATCTGGCTCTCTACTGCAAATACACACAATATAGCGAAATATATACAGCTTCAATTAACACTGCAATGATGCCTGTAACCGTGCTCAGCAGATTAAGTTTATGTGTAACAGTGCATGGTAAAGGACAGTATTACAACAACGTTTCAGCTACACAGTGGTAGTAGTGAGTAAAAGAAAGAGAAATTATTGAAGTCGTCCCTCTCTCAGCCCCTGCACAATACAAACAGCCAACACATCTGATCTCCTCTTCTTCACATGCCACTCAAACATCTTCACGTACCAGGAGAGGCTGAGTAGATGAAGCACTGCTGCCCACAGAGTTAATCCTCACCGAGTGATCTGGAGCATTTCCTTGACTGGAAGGTGGGTTTGAGAAGTTGGCATAAACCTGCAGAAGCCGAAGACTGGTGTCAATACTCTGCAGACTGCTCCCTTCACACATTCTTGGAGAGCATTCCTTTCTTAGCCTTTTCCCACTGTGTACTACACACTGCTGTGGAAGGGTTCCAGCTCAGGAGCTTCTTTGCAAATCAAAACAGTTTCAAAAGGTCTTGGGCTTAACTGCTATTTTAAAGAATCATGAAGCTCAATCTCAGTTACTAAAAACACTGTAGCTTCCAACTGCATGCCAAATTTCAGCTGAGCTCAAAAGAAAAACCAGCTCAGGTTATTACTAAGCTCCCACAGAAATCCCACTAATAATTCCTTCAGATTTTTGCTTTTGTTTTAGTAATGCCTGCACCTGCCAAAAATATACTACAGGATGCAATCGAACACCAGCAGCTTTCAGTTTCCTCTTTTCTCAAATTGTCAGGAAGCCATGTACTCTCTGCCCAAACGAGGCATCCAGAAAGTAAAAGGAAGCTTTATTTTTAAATCAGGTTTAAACATACTTTTGTAAACCCTAGTAACACCCAAAGTTATGGAGAGACCAAATCCAAGTTTAGAATGTGCCTCCAGTTTTTCTTTGGACTGTTTTGTCCAGTTGCCTGCTCAGAATAAGCTTTCACTATGGAATGGTTAAAAGAGCAGCAAAAACAATTCGTCAAAACGTACTTCCAAGGTTATGTAAATGGTATTAGGGGAAGCAAGTGAGAAGATACAGAAGAGCACAAAGGCTCAACCCCTTCATCCAACAGCCTTCCTAATAAAAACTAATTATACTTTATTTCTGAGATGTTTCCCAGACTAACAGAATTTTTCATAGTTTAGGTTAAGATGAATTTATGCAGCACCATTGCATTTTGTAACATCAAAAATGTTCTGACAGGTCTATTGTGAGTGAGAAACATCAGTAATGCAAAGAATGTTCTGTAGCTAGTAAATTTTGGGTATGGGTTTAGATAGCTACTGTCTAATGGAATAGCCCAAACATCATTCCTACTACCCAGACTGATGCTGCAAAGCTACATAAATAATACCAGAAATGCAGTGCCTGAGCTCTTTGCTTCTCACAGCTCCAGTACAACATCTTGCTTGAAACTGCTTAATCCATAACTTACCCGGGGGGCATTATCTGAAAGCTGCTGCTCTATCATCTGTACGATTTGTTTAAATGTGGGTCTCTGTAGAGGATCAGCATCCCAGCAACTCTTCATTATGTCATACCTGTAAAGATACCAAAATTAAGTACTGCTCATGGAGAAATCCTTAGAGTTCTTACCTCTCCTGCATTATTATTTGAAACAATCTTCTTTAAATGACTTTAAGAACAGGAATGGTGTTGCTAACACCTATGTTTGTGACAACAGAGAACTCACCACTAATGGGAGGCTCTGGACAGAGTGTTCTTTGACACCTTGTTAAATGCCAATCCATTTACAAAATAGTGAATTGGGAATGTCTCATAAAGAAGATCAGTAGCCAGTCCTCTTGCTGTCAAGAAGTACAGCACAAATGTAGATGCTGCACAGTCTGGTGATACATCTCACTGAGTTCTTTATCTGAAGTGAAAATGTTTAATTATGTTCTGTGATCTGTCAATAATTTATTGACAGAGAGCAGGTGCCATGACAAAGTGATCAGATGGCACAAGGCATGAGCGTATTTCATTGCTTGTAACAACACAGGCGTGTATTCTGCTAGTTAGAGTACATGAATTATTTAAAACATGAAATGAACTTTAAAAAATGACAATGGGGCAGTGCAATGAGCCTTAGTGCAAGAATAGAAGCTTCCCTTCCTTCGCATCTTTACTGATGTTTGGATGATTAGAGGTGCTGGTTGCTCACTTACATTTCAGGCGGTGCACACTCAGGGCTGAACATCCTGTATCCCTCTTTGATCATTTTATAGAACTTGGAGTCCACGGGTATCCCTGGATAGGGGCTGCTTCCTGTTGAGAGAGCAGGTGAGCAACATGATTTCTGCACCCACAGTAAACCCCAAAATGAAAGAGATATGAAGTACAGATCTTGAAGGAGCTTACCTAAAGAAAAGAGCTCCCAAAGCAATATCCCATAAGACCAGACATCACTCTCAAAGGTGTAGACGCAATTGAAAATACTTTCAGGTGCCATCCACTTCACAGGAAGACGAGCCTTTCCGGGGAAGAGGGAATAAATTAAGACAATGGACATAAGGCATATAGAATTGACAAGGTAAAATTAACTTTTTTCTCATGCACATTAAATACTTTTAAAATCAAGAAGTATCCAACCAAAAATGAAACTTCTAGCATTTTAGAGTCTCCAAGTGCTGCATTGCCAGTGATCCATCTTTCTGTGGATCTACCAAGCTAATACAGTTCCTTGCACTGTGATTTTCTGAATACTATTGGATTCCTTCTGTCTAGTTAGTAAAGGATATCAAGAAGTCAGAGGAAAATAATATAAATTACCATGGCATGGTTCCTTAAGCACATAAGCAAGTCTTCATCTGGGCAACATTTACAACATTGGAGATGTTCAAGGTTAGGTCGGATGGTGCTCTAAGCAACGTGATCTAGTGAAAGATGTCCTTGCCCATGGCAGGGGGGTTGGACTAGATGATCTTAGAAGGTCCCTTCCAACCCAACCATTCTATGATTCTGTGATTCTATGAACTCAGGAAACTTAAAAGGATAGCCTAGACAAATAAAACTCAATTGTACACTTCCCTCCTAAGCTGCTGGTCTGAACTTCCTACTCCCAGAAGCCTTTATGATCAGGCAGCTCTTGACCTGACCTTGAGCCTGAAAGTAGCTTGGTTACACTGAACACTACTCTATATTTTGTCACAGCAGCCATTCATGAATTATTTCAGCTCCTACTGCTCCCTAACCTCAACTTCTAGGCAACCAGTGGCTGGTACTGACATTGTTGTGAAGAAAACCAATAACTCTTTCTGTCCCACAGCCTAAAGTAAGGATGCTGTAGGTACCTGAGACATCAAGGCCTGCTGGGTGACAGCACAGCAGCAGAGATATGTCAGATACCTGAGGTACCATGGATTGACTGAAGTTAACTGAGTGGCAAACCCCTTTGGTGAGACATGCTCAGGTGTGGGATTTTCCCTCTATCAGCTTGCCAAAGCCAGGACAGGTAAGCTTCAGTCCATGTGCTGCAAGCTCATAAGTAATGACCAGCCCTTGATCATTAAGATCATGGAACCCTCAGCTGAACTGAGGATGAGGGTGGCCTTGCTGAACAGGGATCTTCTCCTTTGAAAAACAGTGCAAGTGAAAGCATATGTACTCTGAAGGCAGCAGCTGGCTGCACCTATCTGACACAGACTTAAAACACTAAGCCAGGCAGCATAAATCAGTTTGAGATGCAAAATACCTACACTTCACACACACTTCTTTAGCTTAACCACAGAGAACCTTAATTTTCTTTTGTAGAGGAGCTCTTTTTACTGCCCTGGCACTTTAAACAGGACTGCAAGTGGTGCCAAGGTAATCTGCATCACTTCAAAGTGCCTTTGTACCTCTCCAGAGGTTTAGCAAGTACTCATGAGATTGGTACTCTTCTACATGGGAGGTTTGAACTTTTCTCATCAAAATGTAGTGTCTTGTTCCAACCCTGTTACAGGGTTTGAACTACAGCTGCAAGCTTAAGCTGCGTTTGTTACACATACGAGGTTAGGATCTCTATGTGGAATCAGAGAAAACCAAGATATTTTTGCCTCCCATTGAGGCTCTAATCAGTCAATTCACACTTCAGTTTTCATTGTCTGAGTGATCCCTTATAGAAAAGGGTAAGCTGCAAACCCCTGGTTATTTAGATATTTTTAAAATAAACGATTTCAACAATGGACAAATAGTGCAATGTCCAGGGAAAAAGTTTCCAAATAATTCCAAAATTTAGGACTGGGATACCAGAGTACTTCCATGACAAAACTAGCAATTACTTACAGAGCAGTAACTTTGAGTTCATTCCAGTACAATAAGAAGACTGGACATTATATTGGTCCAGCAAAAACATCTCTTCCACTACAACATACATTCAAGTACGAGCACGTATTTTCCAGTATAACTAGTATAAACCAAGGATTTTGTCAGCACACACATTTATGTCAGAAATTTCCCCTCCTAGCCAACACGGATATATATATATATACCAGAACTGGAAAATCCAGATTTCCATCTAAGAAAGACTTTTCTTTGCACGTTAAGACAACAGGAACTCCCTTAACCTAAAACAAGTGTATAAAGTATCATGTATACTTACATTTCCTTTGACCACGTAATTTGAGTCATTCCTTATATCTCTTGCCAGGCCAAAGTCACAGATTTTTGTAATTCGACCGTGAGTTAGAAGAATATTTCTTGCGGCCAGATCCCTGTGAATGCACTAAATAACAGACAAACAAACGAAACTAGTTGATAATATCCCTAACAGGCTATTACTTGGTTACATGTTTACTTAGCTATGTAACTTACTGTATTACGCATTTTAAGGCAAGCTGTAAATCACAATGAAGCCATGTGCTAATAAGCTTACTCAGATGATTAAACGTTCTGATGTAGTATCTTTACAATAATTACACCAACCCACATTAATAAGGTTGCCTATGCATTTATTTTAGAAAAGACCACTCGCAGTCATTGAATTTTGCAGTGTTTCACATTCTCAGCTAAAATTTAATGTACTTTTTTTCTGATTTATCAGAATCACCACTGCCTTGTTTCCTAATACAGGACAAATAGAGGGAAAATGTGGTTTGTTTCCAAAATATTCCCAATATTCTATTGAGTAACTATTGTCGTTTATAGAAAAGTGCTGAAAATCTGAAAACAGGGGAAATTATGGCAACAACTTCAAAGCACACAAACACAGAAACTGAATCTCATTACAGAAATACTCCTCTGGAAAAGCTGAATTATTAAGTACCTAGGAGAGCTTAAGCAGACTTAAGTATTTTAAAATACTGGAAACTCTCACATGACAGTATCTTTCAACAGACGGTCATGCATTCAGCGACCCAGCCACCTTATATCCCAGATTTTACTTGAGAAGTGGGCATGTGTTGGTAACTGCAGTTCCAGAAGGGTGCCAGAGTTTCCCAGCAGCTGTGTTTCTTTGTGTAAAACTATGTGCTTGTTAGAGAACGGAGGTGATTCTCTAACAAAATTATTTCTCTTTTCATCTGGAAAGAAGAGTATTAAGCTTCGGCTTTACTGATGGCATTTAGCACGCAGGCCACAGCTGTCTAAAAAATAACTGAAAACGGTTCTATTTTTCTTTTTTCCTTGAAATACGAAACTTCTGGAATTTCTAACCAAAAAATGACTTAAAATAGCAAAAATTATGAAAATCAAGCTGAGAAAGTAACTGCAGATTGCACAAGTAACTTAATCTCTGTCCCTTCAGCATGCTCAAACGAGGCACTATTTTTAATAGTTCCACCATTTTGGTAGACTCTCGTTCACCTCCGTATCCAATGCATTCTGCACTTGGCACATGGGAAGCTGACATACAGCATTGAAGCAGTAAGGCGAAGGAACCCCCAAGAGTCAGTGTGACTCTGCCTTGCTCCTCCAGAATCAGTGCAGTTTGCATTGAATAGAGACTTTGTCCAAGGGAGGAAGCTCTGTCTTGTGATTAAGGCACCGTGTGCTTAAGGCAGTTGCCCTCCCAGAACAAGCTCCTATCCTGTCTCAGGGTGAGGTGATGTTACATTCTTTGCTGCCTCTGCTATTCAATGCCACAGTAAAAAATGGAAAGACTATAGAGAAAAAGCCACCAGGAATAATACGTAGTGGATTCGGGGGCTACCCTCTAGGAAAACTGAAGAAATACAGAATGTGTGTGCTAAGCACTGGATGTCCTCAATAGTGAACGATGCAGGAGTGTGGTGAATCTGTGTATCATCTGTAACATGATATGCTTGCATGTCAGGCCTGTTTTGAATGTGTAGATAGATGAAAAATAAACTAAAGGGAAGTTTATGGTCTGGTTTGTAAGAAGGAACAGTGGGAGAAAAGAAACAAGTGCAAAAGCGAGTTTAAATGTGCACTTTCCTCAGAGCAGAGTTCGAGACACGTTTCCTAAGAGTAACACAGGAGTCCAGGATTGCCTTCCTTTCCTTAAATTGCCTAAGTTTGGTTTTGCCCTTTATTTAAGGTGCACCTGTAGTAGCTACATTAGTCATAATGTTTGCATGTTAAATGGCATTTTTGCAATAAAATATAAGAATAACCATAGGAAGATACTAATTATGCTTTGCTTAAGACTTCTATTCTTTAGAAATCCCCTTCTGTTATGCAATACCTCTCCTGTGAAATCCAGAGGAATGTCTATTATGCTCAGTGTAGCCAATGAAGATTCTTTGTGGGTCTCTCAGCTGATTTTATCTTTCCAGAAAATTAAAAATCAGGACATCTCCTGTGAATTAAGCCATGCTTACAAATAAAAAAAGCACACAAAGTGGTATCTCCCCTGTTTAAGGCAGTATTCTGCATGAGAGAAGTAGCAAGAGCAGCGCTGTTTAAAACTCATGCAAATAGATACCTTTGCACTGATTCTACGATCCTCAACAGTGGATATACAATAGCACTGCTTCACACTGACTTCTGTTTTAGGGGATATAAAACATTGCTTTTGGCCAACAAGCACAGTACACAACTCCAACATCAGGTAAAGCTTCAGGTATGAGAGGGAGCCTATCAGTTTGCAGTGCTTGCTGAGAAGAACACAGAAATATTCAGCATTTAAACACACGGATCACATTAAAACATTGAAAGTGAAAAAAAGCTACCAATTCAGTCCATCTCTGAAAAATTCTTAACTTACGTTTTTGGAGGCAAGGAAGCTCATGCCCTTGGCCACCTGGTAAGAAAAGCTTAGCAGATCTTCTACATCTAAAGCAAGTTCATCATCTTCCGGCATAGAAAGGGTAACATCCTGATCAGTGTAGGATCCTACACAATATAAACAACAACAGCTTTCGAGTTAAGCAAGTGTAATCATGTAGAAATCATATAGAGTTGTTTTGACATTAAACAAAACAGTGATTTGAGTAAGTACCAGTCTAGAATCACATAAATAGCCCATCACCAAAAAGTAAAAAATAATCCTGATACTCCATTTAAGTGTGAAGAAATACGAAGCACTGTAATTTAGCTTATTGTTTTTATCAAGCCTTCTCACATCAATTACTGAGTTTTAAGTGTCCCCATTCACAAAAAACAAATATGCTAAAACTGAACAAATCCATGAAGCCCGACTTCCTGCACTCCCATTAGCAAACAGAATTCCTTGTCACTGAACTCACCAGACTTCACAGGTCGTTTTTTGTCAGCCTTTGGTGGGACTGCATATGACACTCCTGGTTTCATGTCCATGTACTCATTGGCAACATCACTGCAGAGGCAGCAGAACAAAAGAAACATAGTTTAGTGAAAAAGGTCTCAAAAGCCATCCAAACAAAAAGCCAACATCAGGCCAACCTTCCGAATAATTGCTTTACAAAAGATTAGTTGATTGGAAATTCATGGGTGTGTGAAAAAAATGAGGAAATGCCTGTAGAGAAAGAGGTTTGTTGGTACATTTAATGGTACACCTCAAAATTTGGAGTTTGGCTCAGGTGAGCAAACAAAACCTTTCACACGAATACTGTTTATACAGACTTCATTCTCTGTAAATTAACATCCAGATGTTTCACAGGATCTGCTAGTGCTTCGTTTTCCTGCTTAGGCCAACTTCTACCACAATATTTCAGCAGCTCAACTGACAACTGAAATGCAGAACACAAATCGTAAAAAATGTTAAATTCAGAAATTCCCAAGTTCCAGAGGGGATTCATATGTATTTCAAAAAATCAGCTGAGGCTTGGGACAGCCATCTGCTACATCCTTTTAAGCTTAAATTTTCCTATTGCTATATATAATTCAAATGTACAGATTTTCATACTATATGTTTTATAAATATACAGTTAGGCACCTTTAGAAATGATGGATGTACTTTGGCATTTTTCACTTCATTGCCATTAGAATTCATATACTTCCTTAGCCTGAAACATCTGCTTAGTTTAAGAGCAATAAATGCAGCCACAGAGCTAACATGGGAAGGAGCAATGAGATCACCAACAGCTTTAGTTACCACCAGAGACACAACTGACAGATTCAGCAGCAGTTAATACTAACATGAGAATTTTGTAAATACTCTGCTGTTAATAACTCACTTTACAGACTGTCTTTAAACAGCAAGATCCCTTCACTGAACAGAGGGCACACCTCCAATGGCAAATCACAGCCTTATGTTTATCACCCAGTGATCCCAACCTCTCTGGGGCATCACCAGCTACCCATTTATTGCCACAGCACAAACAGCTTCACCAGTACTATGCCTTGCTGGGATAAAGAATTTTTCCAACTCCTTGAGTCTGCCTGCTTCTTTTGTGACTGCCAACACAAAGTAATGGGCCCACTGGGGCAATAAAAAGACTAAAATTTAGAATGGGCAGGTATTGTAATAGCCCCTAGCTTTTGGTAAGCTGTCTCACTTCGCAAACGGAAGGAAATCTGCTTGGAAACACCCTTGGAAAGAACTCTGGGATGGTATATAAAACACAGCAGTTAAAAATATACAGATGAATTAAGTACAAGAGCAATCTCAGAGTCATGACACAGGTTGTTTCACCACAAAATGTAGCAAGCTGTCAGTGGCAGCCTGCTGCTGACATTGTAAGACACTGCTTTGATTTTGTAAAAAGTAATTTCTGAAGGCAGGAACTTGGGGGAACTCAGGGTACTAACAGCCCGACACTGGGGAAATTGTCATTCAAGCTGCTAAATAAGCACTACCAAAGTTTAATAACAATAAACACAAATATGTACAAAGATTGGAACAAAGGAGGTGCATGAAATAACTGCAGAAAATTTGATAAAGAAGTAAAACAGAGAGCGCATTCAATCCACTCTGTATATAATGACACTCTGTTAGAATAAACCACCCCCTGAACAAATAGCCTCTTAATTAAATTGTTTTCTTGTGCAGCAAAGAATCTTCAAAGCCCGCTGCGTGAAATGTTTCTCCACACCTCTTATCCCTCATAAACTTTGGTATCTCGTCCTTCCCAATCTTCTAAAAACACAAGTACATTTCAGCAGGTCATACTTACGCTGCAGGCTCTGACTGATGCAAAAGGTTCTCATAAACAGCTGCATCTGCATGTTCTTCATGTTTTGGACAAATAAATGAATCTCGTTTCCGTCTCAGAAAATTTAAAAGATCACCATAACAGCAATATTCTGTAATGACCAGAGTGGGACCTGTAGATGCATGTAAGGTTTAGAAATCTGGTGAGTATTGTTTTTAAAGCAGAAAACCTTACATAAAGCTAGCATTCAGTGAAGCACACAGGCCGGACTATTAAAAAATCACACTGCCTAGCACTGTCTAGACTTGAAAAGTTATAGAAAAGTAACCCTGCATCTTCTCTTTCACAGATGAACAGCTATGGTCCAGCTAAAGCTGTGTCCCAATTAATGGTCTGCTCCTCAATAGCATTGCATTGTACAAAAATTAAACAAATAAGTCTTTTTCTTCATGCGATAATGTTTCTGGCCAGACACATCTGTTTGATTTTGCTCACTTCCTGAAGGAAGTTATTTGTTCCAAACGTTAAGAGTAATTCAAGCTTCAAACATTAATCCTTTTGATTCAGTTCTGTTTACAGTAGAGCTTCACACTCCTTCAGTAATGTTTTGGAAATGATGTAGAGTGTTATATTCTGCAGTATAATAGGAAAAATCATTCAAACACAACAGCCTGCTGCGACAGAAAACTACATTGCACAAGGTCTTAGAATATTAAAATGAAATCAGAAAAAGGAATCAAGTCATCTTCAGCATGGATGTTTATAGATCAAAAATATGTCTTTTGAGTGAATGACTCCAGCTACGGACCTCGAATATGTAATTACACTGTGTGTTATTTCATCTCTAAGTTTACTCTGGACCATCATTTCCTAACCCCACTGGTTTATTTCCATTTTTCTGCAGCTAAAAATTATAGCTTTCACAACAGCAAAATAAGTGTTTGTGGTGTGATTTTCTTACAGACACCACATTTTTTCCACTGAGAGAGACACGCACTTGGGCCAGCGAGTCTACGTAGCTGGCTGCTTGAACAAAATTGTTTCATCCTATTTTTAAATCATTAATTGTGAGAAATGTTTTGCCTTTGTCTAAAACTATGAATTTTCACAAACTCCTTTTCTTTGAAAAATGTGAAAGAAGCAATACCATCTTTCATATTAAAATGCATATAAATTAAAAATACAGGTTTCTGCTCTCTATTGGCACTTCAGGGGGTTTTGTTGCTTTTATTATGTATGAAAACAAACTTATGAAGTTAATACTAAATGTGAAACATTAGGGTTGTGCAATACTTTACTTGGAAAATTACTTTTCTCAACTTTCTGCTGCTTAGAATTTGTACCTTTAGTGGTGCTTTAGCAGATACATTTGCAGTTTAAACAGAAGGCTGGAAGACTAGACAAGACAAGCCTGTTGGCTTCACCTTAGTTACCAACAAGGAACCAGTTCTCATTAATGAGGAACAGCGTGGTGCAGGTAAAAATTTATACCGTATATTCTGTCATCTCTCAAGAAGAAAGCACACAATGGCCCACATGAAAGAGAATAAAAGCAACCTTCCTGTTTAGCTGCACTTACAGTGGTCTTACTACTGTTTTTACGATGAGCCTAAAATCTAGATTCAGTAAATCACAGGTGATAATTAGGATGATCTGCAACCTGTCTAAGCATGAAATGTATCTAAGATTCCTACACTTAGAGCTGCACCCTGGATTCTTCTTCACAATGTTCATCCTCCCGGCAATAAAAAAGGAACAGAAATAATCAATAATCTGCAGATAACCCCACCTCCAATAGTGCAAGCTCCAAGCAGGTTCACGATATTAATGTGGTTTCCAAGGTAACTCAGCACTTTAAGCTCTGACATCAAGGCTTCTCTCTCCGTTAAATGGGCACTTGCTGCAAGGCAAAGCACAACGTTCAGTACGTAACACACCAACCAGATGAAGAGAGAAAACACGGTATAGTATACTACAGCAACTTACTTTTCAACATCTTTACTGCTACTGTCATAGCAGCATCAGACTTAAATAAACCATAAGCAGTGGCTTCAACAACTTTTCCAAAAGCTCCAGCGCCAAGGGTTTTACCTAATAAAGCAAACAAAATACTCTGTAACGACTTTGAGCACTTCCTCCTGTAGGGCTCAACATTTTATTTCACGATATCAAGGAAGCTATTGCAGACACGCCTGCTTGCCTTTTGTCCCAAGGCAAGAATGAGCAATTATCACTATCTGCATTATGGCACAACATCTTTGTGACAAAACCCTGCTGTGTTTGACCAAAGTCTCATATGAGACCTGAAGGTTCCACCTTGCAGATGAAGTTAAATAAATCTAAACTAACCAAAACTCAAACGGTTTCTAGGAAATTCCCATTTGTGATCATAAGGAAGTTGCGTTGGATCTATGTAAACATAGTTGTTTCCATTTATTTCTTCAACAACTTTCCACTGAACTTCGTACTTGGGTTTCTGGAAAAGAAAGAGAATGGCTATTACTACTGGAGACTCCACAAGTAGCTCACACACCTTTTTAACTCGGGCAAAGGGGCTTCTGATTTTACCTGCAAATATATGTACACCAGGATCATGACTATGATACACATCAGTCCTGCGGCAACTCCAAATGCAGTTAGTAAAGGGGTGAAAAGGGTATGTGTACGGATTTGCTCTGGAAAGAAACAGAAAATTCTCCTTAAAATACCGAGCAAGAAAAACTAAATTAAAAAGATGCAGGTGAAAACTTTTCCTTGGTTCTTCTTTGTGAAATACAGTTTGGGGTTTTGACTTTCCCAGATGTGCTCCAGGTGTATCAGAATGTCTTTCCTGAATGAGCTGTGGGAGATGGAGCTGGCACAGAAACCCTGCTATTCGACGCCTTTGGAGTCTCAGCTTCATTAATTCAGGAGGTTTGGCACTAAGATCAGTTAATGCAACGGGTTTGCATGATCTCAGTCAAGTTAGGTTAAAGAAAGAAGCTTTTATCTGAAGTCTTGATTTCTTCTCTTCCCCTTTGCCCCCCACCTAAGTATGATCGCTACAGCACAGTCTTTACAAGGAGAGCTTGTGCCAAGTAGTGAAGAAATACCGTTTCACTACAACCCATCTGCCCCAAATCTGGCATATTTGTTTGTATGTTATATCTGGGTGTAACAGAAAAAAAAAGAAGCAGAACATTTGGTTTTGCAAAGAAGAGCGCAGCTTTACAAACACATTTCAAATCAGCTATGTTCTAGTGGGTTTTTCTCCCCCACAAACCTACAAATACCATTACAAAACTCATAAGCCCTTTTGCAGTATGTTGTTGTTGTTACTTCTTTTATAGCAGCAGGACACTTAGGCTCCAGGCAAGTTGGGGACCGCATTTTTCCTGAGACACTGTAAAAACCTAAAATAAAATGCAGTCGTCCTTTGAAAAAAGAAGTGATGGCCTAAACAGTCAAAACAGACAATGACAGGAAAACAAAAGGGAGAGAGAGGGGGAAAGCCAGGGTAATGCTGTAGGTGGTTTTCCTCTGTGCTGCACAGACAGAAGAAACCCACCTACCTACTGCACTGCAGAACAGGTGCCATAAAAAGACAGCGCCACAACAGTCATTGAAAAATTAAAGCAAGACTTTGAGAGGCAGAACATGCAATGCAGTATGTTACCATGTGCTCAGCCACAGTACTGTAAACTTTCATTATGGCAAAACCACCTACAATCCTTTTACAGAAAGAGCTAAACACCACCCATGTTTTGTGGTCTCATTCACCCGTGACGTTACCTTTAATAGCAAAGTTGAAGAAAGCAGAGCTCCTGTCCCCATTGCTGGAGGCCTCGCAGCACACGGTGCCGGTGCTCCTGAACATGCTGGCGTTAATGGTGCTTTCAACCAGGATTCGTTCAAATGACGGTGCTGATGAATTTGTGTAACCAATTTTGACATCCATGGGGGATATTGTTGGTGAATCAAAACACCTGGAAAAATAACACTGACAGTTACCTGCGATGGATTGTTACCTGAAGTGCCAGACCAACGGAGAACTGAACAACACTGGTCTACAAAGAGATTCAGCCGAAAATCTTAACCTTGAAACAGCCTACCCATGGTGTCTCATGGTCTTGTATGTAGTGGGAGAAATGGACACATACAGCTAGCCTGGCCCAACTGGAGACCATGATGTCTTTGCATTTGCTTTTGGTTAGACGTACCTACAGGTCTGTAACTTCTCTATGGGTTTTATACCATGCAACATGCATTTTCAACTTCAGCGTCAAGCAGTTGTGGTCTATTACCCACTTCTGAAAATGCTCCCCAAGCATCATCTTATCACAGCACAAAAAAAGTCCATGATGTACATAAAACACCATTAAGCTTACATGCAGTCAGAAAATAGCCAGTTCTTTTCTCTCAAGGTGTTGCTTCTCCTTCATATGTCACACATTTACTACATGAGCACCCATTTAAGATTTTTAAAAAGGCACTATTTGAAACCCTTAAGGAAATAACAATTACCTTAGACATAAAAAATTACCCAGGTTGGGAAGGAGACCCATGATTTTCTAGTACAAGATCTACAACCATGGGGGAAGTCAAGCAAAACCTTAAAACTTGTCTTACAAATGCTCACTCACTTCATATTGAAACTCTACAATCTTCTTAAAAACGCCTGGTTTTAAAAACATCTGGCTTTATTCATAACAACTCTGGACTTGTTTACTTGTCATGTGTTTCATGTGAACAGAAATCTAATTACATTATGCCTGGAAAAATTACTTCATTACACAATAAAACAAATTATAACAGCCATATTCACAAGTGATTCTGTGATTGCCATTCTGTGAAATTGCAAATAGAACATGTGTCATTTGGGGCAAAGCTAATACAAACCATAGCTAGCCTGCAGTAGAAAGTTTGGCTTTTACTTCTACGCAGCAGAAAGTGTTGTCCCCTTTCAAGGACAGAATGCAAAGGAGAAAAACAAAATGTATCCCTGCCTTCTCACAAACTACTGCAAATAATGTAATGCCAAAACAGGATGAAAACCACAGTGCAACATTTGAATGTAACTATTACCAAGTCATTTAATATTCTTTATGTTTAATTAGCAAGTGGGTGTGTTGCACCTAAAATAACCTTTGGAGACTCTTGTTTACTTAACTCACCTCTGCTCAGTTCCTGGGCAAAAATACCAGTATATGGTAGGGGCTGGGAATCCAGCTGCTACGCACTGGAGAATACCATTGCTAAGTATATCCAGAGTGAGAATCTCAGGTTTTGCTGCAACAAAGAAAAGGAATAGTCATCCATCAGGGAAACACAGAATTTGCACTGCCATTTGCTCTTCACGCCAGCAACCTGTGTGCCTCATCATGCACGGAATCACTCGGGTGAGCAAGACCTTCTTATGCTCAAGGATGCCTGGGTCTGAACTGCTGTCCTGTAAAAATCAAACATCTGTGAAAATATTAGTTCTTACACTGAATGCTTGGGCTGGATATCAGAAGAACACCTTATCTCCCCTGAGTATTTGATTTGATGAAAGATCCTAAACCAGCAAAGCTAGGAGCTTAACCAACCCAAAGAAGTGTGTGCTTGGAACAACAATGAAGTTCCCATTCCTGCACAGCATGACTTTACCTGCCTGTAAAAAGGACAGTTCCTCCACAGTCAGAAATGTACTAAATCTGTCAAACCACACCCCTCTTACATCTGCCCTGTGCACTCAGTATTACCACTGCAGCCAGGAAAGGAACTACAATGCAAGGCAACCAGTGCAGGCCTCCTGACAGAGGAGATACATCCATCTAAGATGCTGAAATGCCCAACTGCCTGATTCTCTGAGACCCTGCAGGTAGAGGAAGCAAATACTTGGCTGAATGTATCAGCTTTGCAAATGAGAATTTGTGATTGCTCTGGTAGTTTAGAAAGCAGTTCATCCAGCCAATGCCTTCTGTCCCATCCTGCACAGGAGTTAGTCCTGCAGTTGGTTTAGGAACCCTTGTTTCAAGTATGGCAGGAAACCAGTGCAGTCAGGTGGACTTCAGAGTCGTTAGTCCAATGTCATAGGCTTCAGCCAACAGCACCACCAACACACCAATGTTTTTTTGCTGGTGAAACTGGAATTAGTGACCTTACTACCCTAAAAAACCTCAGCTTCCTTGCAAAATCACCTAAACAGAAGTTAATGAAAGAAACTATAAAAGACTACATTGCAATGCTGCTTCTCACCTGATAGATACAAGTTAAGAGCCCACAATTAGTTAATACACCTCTACAGAAATGTAAGATGAACTTCTAATTCTACAAGTTAGTAAAGCTGTATAGACTGCAGTGGGAAAACATCATAGATTTATTTCAGATAAAACCCATGTATGAAGACTGCACGGTGTTAGTTTTTAATGAATATTCTACTCTCTGATTAAACTGGAGGCAATAAAGCACACGTATATTCTCAATCACATACCACCTCCTCCTGACTCATGTTACAGGAACCGAATGTTCTTTCATTTCTAAATCCGCATGTTGTATTTTATGCAAAACACCAAGAACCAAACATTGTTGCAAAATGTTGAGACTGATTTTCAGCATTACTCATTTGGTGAGGAACTTTCTGAGAGCACACAGCATCTCACCCAGCCCCAATGCTCACAGAATACACGTAATTCACATTTCTGAAATTCCAATCAAAATGGCTGGATTGTGATATTGCAATTAGCTAAACTCCAACCGATGTGCTATTTGTTTAGGTATATGCTGTGTTTTAGGCAACATTACAGCACAATGTAACTCAAGAAATGGGAGAACTGAGGAGTCAAACATAAGAAGTGTCTGTGCACTAAGCCCTGGAAAAAATACTGTGCTAGAGTTGGTCTGCATGTAACATCTGAAGCTGAGTGAGGGAAACAAAAATGCCCGCATTAGTCAGGCTCTTTCCACCGTAAAAACCTAGCGCAATTAAAGCCTGTCTACGTGGCCACGAGCCCACATGGACTCATCCTGCAAGAGTGGAAGGAGATGACAGGCTGTGCAGCCCAGGCAGAGTGGTCCAGCCCTGGTGCCATGAGAAGCTGAGCTGCAGCAGCCTCTGAGAAGTGATGACCTCAGAGCAGCTCTACCTGCCATGTGCCCGGTGAAGCACTCTGATGTGGCAATTAGCATGATCAGCATCTCCCCGCCAGCACTGAGGGCTCCCTGGCTCAGAGATATTAAGGGATGCATTTCACTTGAGGCAGCAAAGAGCCCCCCACGCCAGTACCCAACGAGACTGAGACAGCTGCTACTGCAATCCCCACCGGCTGCTCCTTTGCCAGCTCAGGCCACGGACGCGTCTCAGCACCTGCACCCCTTTCTGGCAGCCAAAACACCTTCCTCAACCACCAGTGTAGGTGCTCCAGGGGATGCTGGAGCAAAGACGGACTGGCTTTCCCAAACAGCTGCCAAGCTGTCACCATGCATCTCCTTTCGAAAAGCAGTTTTACTGCGCTAGATTTTATGACTTGCACTGCCTAATTACCCCTCTCGCTATCAGACAGACTCCTAATAACTAGACGTTGCTTGCTGTTCTGACTTTAACCCCTTAAATATTTAACATTTCATTACATTGCTCAGCATATATACATACCGCCTTCTGTAATCAGGCATTAAATGTCTTAAACTTCTAATTTCACTAAGTTTATTACTTGTTTTTCAGCTTTTATTAATGTTGATCCTGAATATATCAAAGACGACTTGTAAGAGGTCACTCCTATTTTAATCCAATGTTCTGTATAATGAAATTCTGCGTTTAATTGCTTTCTATTGACAGTTTCCCTTTCTTCATTGTTAACAAAGTAGATGTCTAAAAAGTAACACTTAATAAGTATTGTCAGTCATCCCAGACAAAGAGAGAGGTTTTTTTTGCTGGAGCTACATTTTCTGGATTGGAACAAATCTTTTTACAGTATCATGGTGACTCCTCATTGTTCACTGCATAGTCCAATGACAGGAAAACAGCTGAGCTTGGCTTCATGGGATCTATAATACCTTGACCAGTTTTCTCTTTGCAGCAGGAGCCCCAACTGCATCGATAATGTTTTGTTGACTATAATTAAGCTGAGATATTACTTTGCACTAAATTCAGTTCCTAGTTGGAAGATTCCTCTGCTAATTGCTAGCTACACCATACCTTGCCACTCTGGAGATTTCTACAGTTTCTTAATTGTAACTGAGCACAGTATGCTGCTTGTCAAGCCGTAATTTTCTTTTTGGCTCCTAATTTTAGAGCTCCTTACCTCCATACATTTATTATGAATTACTACACTATTTTAAAAGCAATTTAGTATTGTTTCATATTAGCATATGCAATTGCTAAATATGTTTAAATCCAAGGCAAGTACTTCTACACTGGGTTTTTCATGTCTTTCAGCAAATGCTTCAGCATCAATATTTGTTTACGTGAAGACATTCTCCTGATTATGAATCCTGTTTTACCTGTTTGGTTACTTTCTGCTGATTACATGCCCAAGCCAGACGTGTAAACATCACAAGCTACATCTAAGCAATTTATGCAAAATCCCTGACAACAATGTCAGGTGAGGACATTAGATCAGGATCTGACCCACCCACACATGACTCACCTTTGGCAGTTACTCTGCTATGTCAAATAATATGGTATGTTGTCATGCAGTTCGTGTTTCACAGCTAAATGATGAGCATTTTACAAGCCAGTGAAAACAGATTATTTTTGTTATAAACAACCCCTAGAAAGACCAATCTACTTGTCTCTTTTTTTCAAAATGAAAAAATGTTTACAGGAGCTTAGTCAAAATGCCAAAAGAAACTTTTTGAGTAAAGTGCTGTAAGAGACGGTCCAAAGATCCCTCATCTGTCTCATGATCATCGACGAGGATAAAGACTGAAAGACCCTAAGAACCCCAAAGGGGAAAAGGCACAGGAGTCCTGGCCGGACTGAGGGGGGGATGCTTGCCAAGTGTCTGCAGGTGTGCACGCTGAACAGGTTGTTCCAGTGCTGTTCCTTGCTGCCCAGGTGGGAAGGGCTGCGCTGGAGCGGGGCAGAAGGTTTCGTGTCCAGACCTGTACAGACNTGCATCAAATCCAACTGCTTCAGCAATGGCTGCAATCCACCCAGGGCCACAGTGCATGGTAATGTGAGCTCTATGAGACTGCTTAAGTGTCCTCACAGCATCCCAAGACTGATCCTGCTACTTTCAAGACCAGTAGTTGAAGAAAGAAGGAAACAGACTTGAATGCTGCTGGTTGTATGGACAAGCCACTAAGAAGAATGAAACTGTCTATGTTCCCCTCTTACCTTGTCCATTCTGCTTCTCTATTCTCTTCCTGGTCTGGTTTCCTAACCATGATCCACAGGGATTTTCAGCTTTTATTAAGTAGCACATGCCTCAAAAGCAGCAACATGGAGATCTGCATTGAGAACTGACACCTGATGATGCCAAAACTGTGAGATAGTGGTTTTTTCAGTTCTTGAGCCCAGACTACAGGCAACCTGCAATTTCTCCCATTCCTTCAGAGAAATTAAACTTCCAGCTTGACAATCTGCTCCATTAATCTTTTAAATACTAGAATTATCCCTCATGACTGTGACCCACACTCACTCACTGAGACAAAGGACATCTGAGATCACCAGTGCCCTTTATCTCAGTAATCAGAACTAGGAAACACAGAAGGCACAATTCAAGTGTCAACATTCAGAGATGAAGGAAGAAATATCATGTTCTGAAAGGAGCCCAAGTGACATTTCTAGATCTAAACTATATCATTGCTAATAGAGATGCTACAAATGTTGATCTTCAATGATAAATGAGAAGAATTCAGAACTTAATAGCGAGGACTTGATGCATTTGTGGAAGCCTTGACAGTCCTTTGCATAAAACTATGCCCGAAAAAGGACACATTGCTGCTAAAGCATAGCAGCAACACAAAACTGCATTTGCAGCACATTCACTTACTTTCAATACAGTTTCTCCTGCTGGGCTCAAAGTCCCTCTTGGTTTAATTTTCCTTAAGCTTGGCCTTTAGCAGCAGCCAATATTTGTCTGCTGAGAGCATGAAATGCTCTAAGAGGATGGCTCCGCTAAGGACAGGGATTTCTGAAGGTTTCATTGAATTAATTTTGAAGTCTAGCTCTTGTCTTGAAGAATGCTATTTGGAACTGAGGCCAGTGCTCTTTCTTAACAAGCATGTCCCAAAGATGACAACAAACGCACTTGTAAAGCTATGCAGATTTCTCTAAAACAATGGTGATTTATATTATTATACGGAAGCATTTAGATGCCAAAAGGCATCTAAATGTGAATAATTCTCCTGACAAGCTTTCAAACTCTCCATCCAACTCAAACAAATTAAGGACAATTAAAAGCTTAACTTGGTTGCCAAAAATGCAAATTATAATCCCTGTGTATCCTGCTCCACCTCAAGTTATAAAAGGTTTATGATACATATTTTTGAGATCATGTTTCCAGGTGCTACGGGTTTTTTTCTGTATAAACAACCTTGCTGCTCTCTGGTAATCTCTGGAATACATTCGCTAGAATATAAGGTCATGCTGGATAGTAGGTGGATTTGTGTGAGTACTCTGCACTTTTATATCTTGACATTTAGTTTTCCAGCACGTGCTTCACTTCAGAAAGCATCTCATATGCTGAACCACACTGTGACATCTTGTGCATACATTATGTTGTATAAAATACAATGACTGTGATAATGAAATATTTCAGACTGTTCACTTTACTTACTTTTCACATAGACATTAAATGTTACAGAGGAGCTGGCATCAGAGTTGGACACAAAAAATGTGTAAATGCCTCCTTCTGTTCCTTTTAATCGTGTAAGGTGAAGTTCACTTGTGTAACTGCAAAGAAAAAATTTAAGCATTACTAAGACACACAACTTGCTCTGAACAAGCAATTGCTGCACGGCAAATAAGGAGGGAATTTTCTGCAGACATCGTCCATGCAAACACTCTTATCTTACATTATGACTGCCCTTGCACTTCCAACACCCAGAAGTTTTGCCACTTCTAACACCCAGATGTGCGCCTGGGTGGCAGCTCAGCATCAGGCTCAGACCGTGCATGAGTCACCACCTGCTCCTCTTCTTACTGAGGAGGGAACCCAGATTCACAACCTAGGTCACATGTTCTAGGTGCTTCACTGGATTTTTGGAAGACAAGGGATCAGGAGAGAACAGTGCCCAGCAGAAATAAAAGCATAAGATTTTATCCAGAGCACTGGGGTCTGCTGTGGCAGTGGAGGGAGTTTCTGCACACAACCAACCTTAATTCTCTTTTTTGCTCATTGGACAGGAATGTAGGTGAGTCGTGAGTATACAGCATGCTGCTCCTCAGATGGTGTGGTTAGCTCGACGCTATTCCAAATCTAGGTCGGCAGACTTTTGTTACTGCAGCAAGCCACACGTACCACATCTTTTATAGTCACAATTTTCTTACCATCCCCGCTTTCCTCTTTCCAGAGCAGACTCTAGTCTGCTGTTCCAAAGTGAAATCGACACTTACAGCCACGCGTATTACCTGTTATTGCCCACAGTCTTGAACTTGACATCATGGTCTGAGGAATTCTGTAATGTTTCGTTCATGTACATCCAGACTTCTTCCTTTGGTTTTGGATATGCCTCATATTCAACTGTTAAGTTTCCATTTTGTCCTGCATTTATATCTATCGTGGTATTCATTGTTGCAAACAAATGGACAAATCCTTTAGCTGATGATCGTAAGAGGAGAAAAAAACAGTTTCAGGGCCACTTAGAAGATTGTGAGTATTCTAACCACACTTAGATGACTTCAAGGTCAGTGATCAAACATCCAACTGTGAAACAGGAAACTTTATCTACAAAGCAGAACTTAAACCCTCACCTGCCAAAACCAACGCTACTAGCTACATATAGCATGAGGCACAGAACTTAAAGCAGCCTTGAGTGCCTTAGCAAAAATAATTCCATCTATTGGTGACAAATACCTTCTGTATGTTTTTGGAAAAATGCAAGCATGTGTTTGATTCTACTCAAGTATTTCTATTTTTCCAAAAATTTGACTTGCTAACTGTCTGGTATGAAAGGAACATTACGAAAAAAGCAAGCTAAAATCATTTATCACAGTATACTAGAGTATTAAATGTTTCTTTGTCAAGTGTAATTAAGAACAACATTACAAATGACGCTATTAAAAGCTGTAATTAGAGAAAAATGTGCTAAGTCCACAGGCCTGGATACCAATCATCTTAAACTAAGGCATTTCTGTACATCTGCTGCTGGGTCTTAATCTTTCATTTGGCAGATACCATTTATCACTGCGCAGTTCCGTTCCAAAATATCATGTCTAACAACATCCTTGCTGTAGTGGTTTTAATTTCATTAATAAACTCATCAGATTGAGGATTCACTTTAAAAAGACAAGTTTTTCAGTCCTATTACAGAAATTCATAAGGGAATTATCAGTTTGACAGGCAGATTGCAATTACAAGGAAACACATTTACTGAGAGCTTGAATTTAGACCTAAAGTCAATCTCAGATCCCTGCTTCTCCCCACTTTCTAGTAATCAAACTGCTGTGGCCAGCTGGGCACCCGAGCCTCGGAAAACCAGAGCCAGTGGGGCTTGGTGAAAGCATATGGATCTGCTGGAGTGCTTGACAGATGCTTTGAAGAAGAAAGGATGAAGTAAATTCACAGCAGGCAGGTATGCTCTAAAATGGTCTTCCATCATTAGAAAAGAGGAAAAGATTTCAAATCTGGAAACCGAAGGTTTGCAGTTCCTTTGCAGTGCTTTTTTCAGTTTTCTGTATAAACACAGGATTCCCTATGCAAGCTATATTCAAAATCAGACCCAAAAACTTTCAAATAAAATTTTATTATGATGCTATCGGTCCCTGTAATGCAGTTCTAGTACCTTCCACAGTTAGATAAATTAACTGATAGAAAAAGTAATTAGGAATTTTCCAAAAAACACGCATTATTTCTTGTAAAACTTTTGGCTAATGTCAAAGCCATAGTGATTTAGTATATGATGCAATCCCAGATCTCTCCCTATGTACACACCATACACCACTTCCCAGGACCCTGGGAGCTGGCACAGTTCAGGTAAATATAGTCAGTTTGACAATAAACGGTGAAAGGTATCCAAAAGTTGGGAGCTTATTTTATTTTAAGTCAAATTTTAGAGGGTGGAGAGAGAAAACTATCTCAGGAAAGATTCCACCTTTTCTCTGGCATTTTTTATTAAATACGAACTTTGTATTTTACTCAACAAAAATTTTATTTCCTACTTCTTATAATGCCGTGCTTTATTTTAAACCCCAGACTTTCCAAAGTCAATCCCTTTTAAAGCTACATTTGCATATGTAGTAGTACTAAGATTTTCTGTAGTGAAGAACTTCCCTCCTCTTATAATAAAAGCTTTCACACTGATCCCCTAGGGGAGAAGATTTTCTTTCATACTTCACGCCGTTTCACTCTTTTACATATGAATGTAGTCTCTCCAGTAAAAAAACGAGGAAAACATCCCTGTCATCGTGAGCCCTACCCCCTCGACTGGCACAGCAAGGTTAAGGGCACTCAAACCTCTGCCTGTTTGCTGAAGGTCTGACCCATACAGGTCAAACACTTCTGTTTTCTTTACGTTACCAGGGAAAGCAAAACAAGCAGCGTTGTCAGAGTGTGCGTCTGTGCAACAGAAAAACGGATTTGAAAAGGAAAAAAAGAATCCAAGGCTACACTTCCCTCAGATACTACACCCTTGAATGGAACTGAAACGGTTGTAGCAACTACACAGACCAGAATGATCTCATTATCTATACCAACATGTCCTTAATTGTACTCAATTTATCAAATGAGCAGGGTTCAGCAGCTTTAAAATTCAAAAGGCACTGTGTGTCACCCAAGTTAATATACAGCAGACTCTAAACACATCTGTTATTAAACAAGAGGAGGAAGGGAGTTTGCTCACTGTTTAGGGACACGATCCAAAACATTTAGGAGTGATGGATAGTGGGTTTAACAAGGGGGTGACCTCCGGAACAATTTCATGCTGTCTATGTGCACCACGATGTTGCTCACAGCATTATTTGAAATAGAGGTACAAATATAGCTTCTATGCAAAAAACATTGACACACTGTCAGTGAAATTCCCCATGCTTGGAAGGCAAGTATTGAGGACATGCTTTGTGCTCGTGCTGCCAAAATACTTAAGTGTAGGGACAGTGCCATGCAAAATTGTTAAAACTGGTTTAAATTTTAGATTAAACCAGGAAGGATGAGACAAACCAGAGGGACAGAAACACTGTTGGGTGGTTGTTCTAGTATCACTTTCCAGTAACAAGCAAAGGGTTACAGAAATTAAAGTAGACATACACACCACAACTTCCTGAGCCATCCCATATGGTACCAGTCAGCAATAACCTTTACAAAAAACCAACTTTACTCACTGAGTTTGGGGAAAAGGAGAGAGAAGGAAGGGAAGACTCCCCAGTGTTCTCACTTTTCATCTCCTGTTCTTAGAAATGTTAAGATTTCTACAAGAAGTATTTACCTAGAGCTTTCAAGGTTACTGTGGCATTGGTTTTTCCAAAAGGGTTTTCTGCTTGGCATGTGAATTCTCCAGAATCATTAACTCCCACTGAACGGATGTTCAATGTTAATTTCCTTTCGTATCCATAATCACCCAAATTTCTGCTTTTGCTTGTAACAATCTGTCGGTAAAAAACAATTAACATCTAAAACACTGTGTATGCATCATCTTTCCTAGATAAATTAAAAATAGAAGTAATTATAACTTTGCTATATTAATATTCATAACTTTAAACCGGAATAATAAGCCAGCACTACAAACCTGTCACTAGAATCTCTCCATGCAAAACAAGTGTGTGATCAGCTGCCTTTGGGAGATAATGTCCTCTCCTAAGTCCTATCCCCTCCCCTCCTTTTTTTGTTTTTTCTCCTCAAGCTCCCTTCTAAGGCAAGAATGTTGGGGGGACATGGGGTGGGGTGAATCTGGGGCTGTGCTCACCTGCCCCAAGAGAGCCAAATGGTGGAGACCAGCCCAAGCTAAAGAACTAGAGCTCTAGCTCCTTCAAATGTTCCCATTACCTGATGACAAGGCTGTTGTGCCCAAGGTCAGACCCAGCTCATTCTGGTTAGATTTCCAATACTAAGGTGAGTATTGGTGAGAGGATGAGTAACCAACTGAAGGTTTTCTTTGCACTTCTAACTGTAGGGCTTAATGCAAAACGACCACTGGGTCTGACTTTCCTGATGCTCAGAAGCTGCAGCTCTTGTACGAAGTCATTGCATCTCAGAAACGTGGTTCACCACTCAAGTGGTGCCTGAAGTCCAGCAACTCTCTAATGGCTGCAACGCTTCCCAGCAAATTACAAGAGAGAATTTAAGGTCTTGGGGCTTCAATTTAATTGTGTTGCTCTATGTCCCAGGGCCACAGCACCTCCTGATTGCAGGCGTGCTGCAGAGAGCCCTGCTGGCAGGAGGCTACACATGGCATCCTCCCTCTGGTACCAACTTTAATTCTTGGTCCATAGCAATCTAAACTTATTAATATTAAAGGCAACTGGAAACTTCTTTCTCTTGAATACGTCATGATTCTATACATAGGCATAGAAAAATTAAATGCTTTGAGATGTTGACCTTAGTCTCTGTGAGAATGTTTGGTACGGTTGGAAAGACTGATAAAATTTACACTGATTAATCCAAATGCAGACCAAGACTTGTTATGATTTTCTAATTGAATTATTGCAATTCTTGGATGTTCCAAGAGCTTCTAGACAAATTAAAGCTTCTCAATGCAATTTTGATTCCTCCTGAGTTATAATAATCACAAGAGAAGTATATTTAGTATGGATGTGCTTGCTAATAACCAGTCTCCTAATTTTCCAAAGTGGTGATAACTTCAGTCATACATGGAAAAAGCATTTTAGTTTTTTTTCTCTCATCTATTCAGGACAAAATGTAATTCTGGATCTACTTAAATATGAAATTTATGTGTTCTCTCTCAATACAAAATTTAATTTGATAGTCAGTATTTCAAAGACAGCAGCTCCTACTATTTATTAGAAAAGACAGAAAGGTCAAGCTTATCGGGAATAATACTTTGGGTCAGAAAAGCCAAAGTTATTGGGAAAACACTTCCTTTGTAGTTTTTACTCATTAAATAAAAAATTATAAAGCGCAAGAAATGAAAGGAAGGCCTCAATTTCATCAATCTGTAACACAGAAAAGGGAGGGGAATGAGAGAAGAAATTAAATTCTCAGATGAAGGTCCTGCACAGAACCAAAAGCGGGTCTGCATGTCCCAAGCCACCTTCATGTCACTTAGACCTCCCCAGTGCTCAGAGCTGCGGAGTGGGATTTCTGGAGCAGCAAGCACTTAGCAAGAACAGCTTTGCCAGAGCTGGCAGATTAGCTAAGCATGGCATGCCCAGCCCCAGGGAACAGGACTCCTGCTCGTTGTGTGCCCGAGGAGATGTGATTTATCCAAATATCACAGGAGTCTCTTCCATACACATGAGCTGAGAATTACGTATTCTGGTCACTACCACTGGCAGTAAAAGATCAGTCAATTAGCATGGGAGTGTATATGGTAGGAGTTACTAAAAGGTCTTCACAAGGGCTTTTAATTAATTTAAATTTCAGGGAATACCCAGAAGATCAAGAAGCATTCTCAAAAACAACCCAATGTCTGCTACTCACTTCAAAGACAGAGCTGGCAGCACACTGGCTGACCAGGGAAGGGGATCTCTCTGCCCCTCTTCTGCAGAATAGTTGTGCTGCCAGTATCAAACTCTCCTGGAGCACTGAGCCTCTCAATTATTTAATGTGGTGATGCCACTCAGTAACTTCATCTATCACTGGCAGACAGAAGCCAGTTCACTGGTTCATTTTTCAGAGCTTTTCCAGTTAGTGAGGCACACCATGTAATTTAAATGAATTAATCATTCCTGCGAATGCTTACTACTATTCCTGTCACACACAACCCCATGCTAATTAGCAGGTATTTTACTGTTAATGATAACAACTAGAATATGTAATTTGCAGTCCATGTGTTGATATTTGCAGCTCCCATTGATTGCAATGTGATGTGTAGGCACTCCACGCTTCCGTATTTAGGAAGCCCAACAGAGGTCACCTAAACTTCACATTGAAGAGCCTAACTTTTTAATTTCTTTTTGGGAAGAGAAGCCCATGCAGATGCTTTTCCTCCCAGCCATCCTCATGGGCACAGGACAGTTGTTGCCCACTCACCAGTCTGTGGGATACTGAATCTTTGTAAATGCAACAAATCCAAATCAACACAGCATCAGGTACCCAAGACAAGCATGTGAATGTCTACAGAGAGTCTGTGTACTGTGCTGAGGCACACATGATACAATTAAAGGAACTCACCCCACTTTTGTGAGAAATCCAACTTGCTTGTACACTGCTATCCACATCTGTGATTATGCATGTAACTTCAAATTCTTCCCCTTCTTTGAGAAGTTCATAGCTTTTCGATAAAGTGATGACAGGAAGAGTTTTGTGAACTGGAAAACAATTTAGAAGTTTATTACTTTTCATTAGTTTCAGCTCTTCCAGGGCGGATAAAAATCAACAGTCATTAATTAACTTTCCAATAAAATCAAGGCTCTGAGACGTACTCAAATTTTTTTAACATATTACACGGCTGTTCCTTTACAACAAGCACATTTCTGCTTCAACCTTACTTTAAATTACACTTAGAAGTTAGATAATACTTGTTAGAGCATAGCAACTTGCATGAAGAAACTTGAATGATGTCGAGCCATCAATGAGACAATTCATTTCATGACAGGGATTAAAAAGTAGCACTCTGGAACTGAAAACACGGTGAGGACCGGTCACCAAAGAACAGCACCCCAGCACTAACTGCAAATTTTAATTACAAAACATTACAGCCAACAGAAAGTACTGTCTGACAGGTCCCTGAAAAGCTCCTGATGGACAGCCTAGGAAGGACAGGTACAGCTCATTTCTGCACACCGGCACCTGAAAGCACCACAACGTCTGCTTACAGCGATGGCTCACAGTTTGTCAGCCAAGAGGCAGGTGGTGACATGCACATGTGGCATAGCTGTACCCTGTTCTGCGTCAGGATGTCTTTTGTCGACAGTCAGGTGTATCTGAGGACTGTCCGAGGTGTCTCCTGCCTCTGCAAAGCTCTTCGGCTCTTCCTCTGTTCCCACATTGGTCTGGTTTTCTGTTTTCTACATCCTTTCTTCAAATTTTCATCTTTTATTACACTCCAGTTAACTTCCCACTAGGGCTTTTACACAGGAAGACAAACTGTGAATGCAGCATGTATCAGATAAGGTCTTCCAGACTCTCTGCC
Source organism: Melanocharis versteri (assembly GCA_013397845.1). Classification (NCBI taxonomy): domain Eukaryota; kingdom Metazoa; phylum Chordata; class Aves; order Passeriformes; family Melanocharitidae; genus Melanocharis; species Melanocharis versteri. The sequence goes on from VZTG01006405.1 coordinate 813,628, forward strand.
TCTGACACAACTTTTGTAGTTGTCCCAGGTAAATTGTACAAAACTCAGGAAAACACCATGCTTGTCAGCCATTCATACTTTTACAATAATGTTTTCCTCAAGTTGCTGTAAGAAGCTACAGAAGAGAACAAAGAAACATGTTTGCTCTCTCCAGATATAAAGGCTCACACAAAAATCCCCCTCAGCATTCAGCAGTACCCAAGTGACAGGAGCAGGTCAGTGCAGAAGGCATTCTGTGTTCTCATCTGCCAGAAACATCTCTGGACATCTGAAAAAAAGCCCCAAGTCCATAAAGCCCCTCATTGTTTTGAAAAGGGCTGTTCCATAAACACTCCCTGTGCTGTCATAGCTGTTGTGTGTCTGAATACTCCTGCACAGCTCCCTGTTCCAAGGATGCCTGTTCAGTCTTTCTGCACCAGAAGCTCACATCTGAGGGTCTGAGTGCCATGGCTATAACTACAAAAACATTACCCACCAAAGCGTCTCCAACACATTTAAATGCTGAGCCAAGGAGAAAGTGGGAGTTTTACCTGGTGAACTCAACAAGGACCGAACACTACAGCACAGTAATTACAATACTGAGAGTGACAATGCTGCTGATGGATTTCAGCAGATGCTTCTATTTTTTGCACGCTTCCTTCCTAACGGAGAAGGTGGGCAGGTGCTCTCAGCCACCTCTGGTTGCCCACCATCAGTGGTCTGCTGGCAGTGGTACCAGGTCAGCACCCTTCCATCCGGAGTCACTGCTGAATCACGCAAGCACAGATTTTTATCCTGTAAAAAAGTCCGATACTACAACCTGCATCCTCCTGTGTCTGCACACATTGCTGCTGTTGTGACCATCTTCACTCAATAATATGAAGACAAAGACCTTCTCCTTCCGCACCATCTGCCTCGTCACCAAATCCCTCTTCTTCAATGCCATCAATCAGTTCCCTCTACTGTCACTTGTGGGCAACAGACACAAGAGTCAGGCACCAAAATCATTTCGCCTGCACAAACCTGTCCAAACCTCAGGGTGCTGGCTTGCCCTCAGAATTTAACAGCATAACCTACATTTCTCATAATAATGAAAAAATGCCTGGAAATCACCAGGAACAGAAAATAAAACTCATCATGGCCAAACCTTCTGACACAGCCACAAGCTAAGTGTCATGAGATCAATCTATGCCCTGACACAACTTGCCCAAAACAAGCTTTCTAAGCTCACCACTTTCCTTTGAACAGCAGTGAGGCGTCACAGCCCTTCTCTACACCTCCTGGGAGGTGAGGAGTAAAATCAGGTTCTCTACAAGAAGGCAAAAATCCTGTGTTACCTGGTCTCACATTCAGGAAAATCTTCTCTGATATCTTCTCTACTCCATTGTGCTTGGCCAAGCACTGGTAGCAGCCCTTGAACGACCTCTGTACGTTCTTTATAACAATGCCTTTCTGGGGATTGGGAATGAACGTCATATTTTTGGGGAGACGTTTGCCATCACATTTTTTCAGTGTGAAATTTGTAACATTTGGATCTGTTAGTGGGCACACTAGCAGGATGTCACTGTCTTCTTTTCCATAGATCAGAGAATCAACAAGGAAGAGCACATTAGGATCTGTGAAGAAACACAAAGATTCGTCAGACAAGCTGGCACGGGAACTTCTGATGACCCTAACTCTACAACTGGGTACTTGTCAAAGAAAGTTTTACTTTCAGCCAGTAAAACTGAGTATTGCCTAACTCATGTTTACCAAGAGACATTAAATTTTGTCCTAAAAGAGCAGCACGACAGGAGACGTGCAGTGGCATTCAATACCAGATACACTAAAGAATCATGTGCACTAAAAATAATCTCATTGCTTTTTTATTTGGAGATGGAGGGCATTTTTTGCCTTGTTTAGGTCCAAAATATCCCCACAACAGTAAACAGATTTTCACAGACCACTAAAAGTAATCTGCTTGTAGCTAGTGGCAGGGCTGTAAGGTTTCATGCCCACGGGAGGATTTGGAAGAAATTTATGAGCAAATGGAAGTTGAAAAGCACCTAAATTATGGTTTTCACTTCTGTAAAATACATAATCTAAATGAACACACATTGCTACCAGAGGAAGCAGCAAACAACTTCTCTCTTTCTCTCTGCTCCCTGAAAGCAGAGATTATTTTTAGCCTCCTTAGAAGAAAAACCGGGCATACAAACAGCATATCTGATTGAAAAATCATCATGCAATCTTTCACAAGGTAACTTTCCTACAGCATTTCATCTCGGCCAACCACAGCACACAAACATATAGTACTTTAAACACTTCTACAACCAAAGTTGAAACCCGTGATATGTCATGACCTTGAAATGCTAAGAAGCTGGCAAACACAAAAATAAAGGAACGCGTGATGACAAACACTCTGTAAAAGTTTATTTCAGATTCCATCTGCCCTCTCTACAGAGTAGAATGAATTAGAAAAACAAAACAGAGAGAAAAGTTTTCTTTCTTTTTTGCTATTATGCTTACAACTTGAATGATTAGAGATCAACAAACCACGGCTTACCAAGGAAGACTGAGAGAATTTGGTTAAGATGATGGACAATGTGCATTTGGTTTAAGACAAGAAGTACCAGGCTGAAAATGAAGCCTGGGATGTTTATGTAAGCAATTTGCTACATCAGGCATTCCTCATCACTGAACAGAGAAGTTACTGGCTGGTTTCTAGCTTAGAGTGAGGGTGTAGCTTTAGCTGAATTTCATACTACCACCCAAGAAGCCCCCCAAACTACAGGTTTTGAAGCATCAGTCTAGAATTAGAGGATGGAGACTACTAAGAAATGAAAAAAAAGTAAAGCATTTCTGAACAGAACCAAAATGTGACACCTTGCACACGGAGATTTTAAAAGAAATGCAATGACTAGCTGTCACTTCTGAGCAGGAAGAGAATGGATTAAAAGTGCTTGTCTAAATGTCCCTGCTAACAGACATTTGCAGATCCCCTTCTCCTCAGTCCCCTTTCCTACAGTACGGACCAAACCAAGACACCTTCATTATGTAGAAAGTATGGCTTCCTGCAACTACAAAAAAAAAAGAAATTTTTGAAAATAGAAGGAACAAAGACCTGTTTCACTAACAGCTGAAATTGCGGGGAAGACCTTGACTGGAGCAAGCAGCATTGCTGAGGTGCTCCCCTTGCATCTTCAGTACCCCTCTGGAAGGGAATAGCACAGTGAAAAGACATGAAAGGACTTCCTATAGGGAATCCAGGCACAAACAAGGCTGCTCATGGTCATGCTCTTCCTTTCATGGCGTTCTACCCCATGGACATCTTGGGTTGCCACCTGCCTTCTGGGCATACCACAGGCTTCCAACACAAGATACAGCAGTGCTTATCAGTGCTTCCATCTGAAAAGATTTGAGATCAAAATCAAGAGATTTTTCTCTCTTATGCAGGAGTCTGAACTAGGCTTGCTTGGATCAGGAAAAAAACTGCTTTTATAGATACAACACAGGTACTTTCTGCCAAAACAGAAAGGTGAAACAGGTACACATCCACAGTCTGTCAACACTGTGTCATTCTTGGCCACAGAAACAGAAGAAATTTGGATTTAGTAGGTTCATAAAAAACGTAAGATATCAACAGATGCCACCATTTTATGCGTCACTATGCAGGATCGAGGTTCTTGGTCCTATTCTCTCTTCATTCCCAGCTTTACAAGCAGAAAAGCATAATGGGGTGCTTGTGGCAACCCCACAAGCAGCAGAGCATATAGCAGCCTCTTACAGGTCGTGTAAGACGTCATGAAACCATGCCTATTGCAAAATGATGGTCAACCTCACAAATGTACTTATTTCACTGCCAGGAACTTGCCAAATCGAAGGCTGCATGTTTTTCACACAACTGAGACAAAAAACATAACAACATGTTGCATGAGGGCCACACAACTTCCCTGATGCTTTGGTAAGCATGCTCAGGAGAGCTGCCTGCTATCCTGAGGTGGAGGAGTCACTCATGTAATGGAAGGCAAAAACATCTCTATGGCCATAGCTGTCTGGGATAATTATCATGACCTTCAGGAAAAAAATCATGGTAGGTAAAAACATGGTTTACCACATATAGGTAAAATACACATCAGATTTCCTTTAGTCATAGTCTCAGAGAAAAACGGAAAGTCAAGAAAACTCATCCACGGTAGCTGCATGGCTATTTGGAGAACTCAGGAACAGTTAAAGGAGCACTATTTAAATTGTGTGGCCACCATGACAGATATCTTCCCTTGAGGAAATGACCTTTGCTGCATCGTGCTTTGCTGTGCTGGTATCTCCCTGTCTTGGAGAACAACCTTGCAGAAATTCTCAAAGGACTAGCAGGGTTCAGAGGAGGCTCTTTGAGACAACCCTTGTTGGTCAAGGAATGCTGTCTTTGAGAGAGGGGATTCCGTAGGACTTTTCTCCATCAACAGGTTAGGAAGACCACCAGAGCTATGTGAAGCAGTAGCAAAATAACCGTTTTCCTCAGAAAGTAAATGGAATGCCAGGCATGGTAAACTGTGAGCTCGGAGGCAGCTGACGTAGACATACATCAGCAGAGAAGAAATCTGAAGAAAACACTGCACAAAGAAGAGTAATAAAGCATTGAGAGATGTGTCAGAGCAGAAGCACTTTCTTTCCTGTCTGAGACATTTCTGATCAGTCACAAGGTAGATCAGAAGCTGAAGGCAGAGGAAGCATCGCTGTTTGCTGGCTTAGGCCTGGGAGAAGACCAAATCCTTCAGGCTGACTGCCTCAGTCAGTTAAAAGCTTGGGACCAAACCTTACGTGACTCCATACATAGAATTAAAAATACATAGAATTAAAAAGACATAGAATTAAAATACATAGAATTAAAAAGACATTCCTACATATTTCTTGCTTCTTCACTGCGTAACTGACTCTTACAACAGACTCAGGTCACTTAGGCAGCATCTAGAAAGGGAGCCCAGATAAACATCTCCACAAAATTAACAGGGATGTAAAGAGGAACTCATCCAGAACTTTGCACTCCTCACAAAGGCCACTGCAAGCAAAGCAGAGAATGAGGTTTCTTCCTACCGGACAGGGAAGAAAACTTCTTCTACCAGACTGTGTTCTGCCGCTGTACTTCAAATTCATTCCCTCCTCCAACATTTATTGTCCTATTATTTTGGGAGTGGAGATGGAGGCGGGGGGGGGAAGGGGAGGGCTGGGAAGCAAAAATAATGCCTTCATTAATATTTACCTTTAACAAAAACATAGTAAGAGGAGACAACACTCCCTTTGCTTCTGCATGTGTATCTGCCTATGTCTCTGACCGTTGCATTTTTGGTGTACCACTCTTTCTCATTGGAACTCCTTGCTTTTGCCGATGGGTCCGAATTCTGGAAATTCCACGTCACGGGTCCCTCCTCGTTGCACGTCAGCCTTAATTCCTCCCCTTTATTCACAACCCGTAAAGACTCTACATGGGACAGTGCACCACCTGGGGAAAAAAAAAAAGCACAAAATAGAATGTCTGTCAATACAACACTCTTTTTTTCTGCAGCAAAATTATTATTTATAGCTGTATATGTGCAACTAATATTTCGGGAATTATTTCTTAAAAATACTAAGCAGCAATGGCACTGTGCAATTCTACAGACACCTTTTGGCTTGTAAGATCTTTGGCACACAGAGAAAATTACCAGTGCAGGTGGAAACTGGCCTCTAAAAAACCTTTTGAAACTAAAGTTTCAGATGCACCACTTTCTGTGATGTTTTGGCTTTTGAATGGGAACAGACCCAAGCTATTTAAAAATTAAATTCAAGAACATATGAGTCTGATCCTACATGGCAGCACTTTTAATCATTCTTTGTCATTTACTCAGTAGGTTGCCAAGAACCAAAGTTTCCTTGCTCAAGAGTTATCTTTTCATAACTGCTCTCTCACGTATTCAGATACCCCACTTGTACTCTTGAATTAGAAGTGTCCAGTTTAATGAAGGCATCAGTACACGCTTTCCATACTTGCTTATTTCTTTACCTGAAGTGACAATTCAACATTTCTTACATCAAAAAAAATTTCACACAAAATATTCTTCAAGTTTCCATCCCGACGCTACCAAATTAGTTTCACTGAGGCACCAATCTCCCAGTCACCAAAGCTGCTCTGACGATTTTGCTTCTTTTGCACTGAACACGCCGTAACACAACATTTTAAAAGTTCTCACAAAATAAAGCTCTGTAAAATCAGCAGCCCCAGTTCACAGTTCCCAACCACTTCCCAACTGTCTACACAGAGAAAGGAGCACATTCAGGCTTCTCTGGCTCTATTGTTAGGGTAAGCCAATCAGGGGGGTGTTGAGTCAGCATACCCATGACTTGAAAGTCTTAGTGAGCCTGCAGAAATGGAGTTCACAGCCAAAAATCCAGAGAAATTCTCACTGTTTCGGACCTACTTGAACATCAGAAGAACACATGCAAATATTGAGGTGATCTTGCTCCTTCCTCTTTCAGAGTAGCTCTTCAGTCCTACGAGTAATCCTTAGCTTACAATAACTGTGCTGTTCGCTCACGTCACACACTTCTACAAGACTGTACTACATCTGTGTGCAGAAGCAGAGTGAAAATACTACTTGCATGCAAAAAAACACTCTGCAGCTCCATTCAGAGGCTGAATGTCCCTACCCACACAGATAACACCAGACGTTCAGGAAAAACAACCAGATAATTAGCTGGGATGAGGTTATACACTCCAGACTTAATTCACTCATCTCACAGCTTTAGTCGTTCTTAAGGTATATACTGGATTAAGATCAGGTCAGGTAACTGCTCCTCTTCCTGACAAATCCTCCACAGAGTAGGAAGCAAGGGATGGTCAGACCACCTGCAGAGACTAATTACTTTGTTTGTTTGCAGTCTGAAAGGAGCCCTCCTTGGAATTACAATTTATCAGGGTTAAACTCAACTGGCAGTCATTCTTCCAGCGTCACCAAGCAATTTTCCACATGAGGTCCACTAATCCTGCATATATGCTTCCATGATTGAATGCATAAACAACCATCCTAGAAATAAAAATTGCCAGAAAAAGGCAGAAAAAAACCAACTTTTAACTTCAAATCTACTACCTCGAAGTGCAGGTGTGTGTCTGAGCTGTGGTACACTAGCTCAAACAAGAAGAGTGAAAGTCCAAGGTCTCAGAAGCACAAGTCCCAGCCAGCAGTGGCACGGTAGGCAGGAAAGCTGGAAAAATCCTTTGCCCTGGGCAAAGAGGTGCCTGACAGCCTGGCTGAGGCAAGAAGACCTCTGATTTTCAAACCGCTCAGATCAGAGCCAGGAACTTTTGGCTTGTGAGAACACAGAGGGCAAAGACCCCTGAGAAGGGCTCCTGAACAACCATCCCCTTTATGGGGACCTCTTTGGAAGACTTCTCTGCCGCTTCTCACTGACCACAGGGCACTCCAAGTGACAAATTACATGAGCTACATGAAACAGCAAAAGCGTGGCGTGGTATAGCTATTCTGGCACTAGCTTCACAGACGAGTCAGGGAAGATTGAGAAAGCCGAAGATGTGGACAACCTTCACTGGCATCACTCCATGCCTGCAGCCAGCAAGGTCTCAGCCTGGGCCCTGCCAAGGAGGTGCACATGTAGCTGGACAGACTGCGATGGCCCCCACTGCCCACCGTCTCGAGGAGCACAGTCCTGGGCAGGTCACACAGACCTGGGCAGGTCACACAGCCCCGGGCAGGTCACACAGCCCCTGCCATGGAGCAAACAACAGCGTGTGCCCTCATCACGCCGCAGGGCAGCCCTCCCTCACCAGCACGAGGGGACGTGCTGCTGTGGCCTGGCCTCAGCCCCCACCCCCTGGCACGACGCAGGCAGCAGGGATGAGCACACCAGCCCGCTGGCCCAAGCCAGGCTCCCCCTGCTTCAGCAGCAGCCTCAGCTGCAGCAAGACGTGGCTTCATTCCAAGTGTCCAGTACACGGAGAACAAACTCATCTACTTGCCCCTGAGGAAACACCAAGCCAGGCTGGCTTGCTGAACTGCTCCCCCCATGCCCCCCTGGGTATTTACACAGCCCAATAATGACACATGGGTAAGTGTAGGCTCCAAACGGCCCAGACAAAACCAGCCTGTGAAGTCCTGCAGACAGACATCGGGCTTCTCCTCCTTCCCAAACACACCTAAGCACCCACGCCTAGGGCACAGGGGTGTGTGAAGGTCACGTGTAGGGTATCAGCAACAGGTTTGCAGAGGGAAAGGAACCCGTTAGAGGCAGCAGGGTAAAGACTGACGTCATAATTGACCTACTACATGAGGATGGATTTGTCAAATCATACACATCACTGTGTTGTGTGTAAATGCTGACAGGTTCTGCAGTAACAAACCCTTCCCCTCATGAAGGCCAGCTCCATAGTCCTACAAATACTCACCACCATGTCCCGCTGATGCACAGCACAGCACTGCACAGCTGGACTGGCCGTTTAATAGCCATGCCAATGCCGAGAGGAACATTTCTCAAAACCCAACATCACTTGCACGCAAAAACACAGTCTGCAGCTCCATTTGGAGGCTGAATGTCCCTACCCACACAGATAACGACAGGCGTCCAAGAAAAACAACTGGATAATTAGCTGGGATGAGGTTATACACTCCAGACTTAATTCACTCATCTCACAGCTTTAGTCGTTCTTAAGGTATATACTGGATTAAGATCAGGTCAGGTAACTGCTCCTCTTCCTGACAAATCCTCCACAGAGTAGGAAGCAAGGGATGGTCAGACCACCTGCAGAGACTAATTACTTTGTTTGTGGTCAGGGTTTTGGAGGAAGCCCTTGCTCTCCCCATCTCCCTCAGATGAAGATCTACCAGCGCTAAAACCAATAGACAAGTCCGCCAGCGCCTGTTTTTCCAGCACCACTAGAAGTTTTCCATGAGTTCCACTAATCCTCTACATAAACTCACATGACTGAACAGATAAAAAAGTACCCCACAAAAAATAATTGCCAGAAAGATTAGAAAAACCTANTACACTCCAGACTTAATTCACTCATCTCACAGCTTTAGTCATTCTTAAGGTATATACTGGATTAAGACCAGGTCAGGTAACTGCTCCTCTTCCTGACAAATCCGCCACAGAGTAGGAAGCAAGGGATGGTCAGACCACCTGCAGAGACTAATTACTTTGTTTGTGGTCAGGGTTTTGGAGGAAGCCCTTGCTCTCCCCATCTCCCTCAGATGAAGATCTACCAGCGCTAAAACCAATAGACAAGTCCGCCAGCGCCTGTTTTTCCAGCACCACTAGAAGTTTTCCATGAGTTCCACTAATCCTCTACATAAACTCACATGACTGAACAGATAAAAAAGTACCCCACAAAAAATAATTGCCAGAAAGATTAGAAAAACCTAATTTCGTATTTTTATGGAACCTTTATGACTCTTTCCTACTCTTTCCCCCGGCTCTCATCCTACCCATTCACACTAGGAGTTCCAATTTTTGCAACACTTACTAGCAGGACTATCTAGCAAGTTATTGGAAAGTTTTTCAAGGTAGTAAACAACACAGCAGAGTATGATCTGTCCAGAGGCACAAGAAATTACACAGCAGAGCTAGAAAAAAAACCCGAAGAAACAAGTACAATGTGGTGAAGTATCACTCATATTTCGAGATGATTATTCTATGGTTCCTTTTACACAGTCTTTGAATTCTCAGTAAAACAATTTACAAATTGAATAATGCCTCGTGCAAAGGATTCCCAGAGTGTAAAGGTTTTTTTTTTTTTCTCCTGCCTTCTGAAAATAATATCTCCTCAAAAAAACTATGACAGCGTAGGGACAACTGGTTGTAAACACAGTGACTACTAGATCTGCTTCCTATTATGCACCAAAATATCATCTGTCTTTAAAACGAGAATTAAAATGGTGTTTAGAAAGACGAGAATGACTTTGTATCTTCTTTCTGGAAGAATAATTAAGTGACAGAAATCTGAGAGTTTAACTAACAACTTGTAATCCGGTGTACTAATCCCCACAGCATGTGTCCATCTGCTCGCTCGTCATCTTTTCTCAGACTCACGTCTGAGACTGCTCCATTTGTATGGCACCCGAATGATGGGGCTCTCTCCAGACCCCCTGTTGCTCTTGGGGACACCAGTAACATCAACCAGGTAATCGTAGCCATGACATCAAGACTCGTAATTCAGGAATCAGTGGTGTTGGCAGTATATATGCTAGAGATAGCAAGGCATCTCCAACTGCCAAATGCCATGGGACACAGTGTCTGCTGCCTCCTCCCAGAGCTGTGCTCAGCCCAGGTGGGATCATGGCTTTACCAATCACTAGCAGAACTGTAAACTTCTGAGCAATGGGATGGAGGAACCCACTGCTATGTCCCCACTGAAGTTTTCCAGGTGTGGCTATGCATCCTTACCCTGTCATCTACTGCACACCTGGGCATGCCTCCACCCTCTCTGCACCTCTTTACACCTTTGAAAAGGAGGTGGACTACTACCTCAATGTTTAGCTGAGCGTCCCCATCTCAGTGAGGCCCACCTGACCACGGGAACAACGCAGGACAAGGAGAAGTGAGGAGACCTGTCTTCTGCCCACATGGGTCTGGCGGTCTCCAGTGGGGCAGGTGATCCCACTGTCGATCACAGATTGTGGATCCCACCATGGTACATTCAACATTCCTCATACACTGCATAGCCAGAGTACCACAAAGGGATTCTGGATGACCCCCTAGAGTTGTCCTAGGGCAACTAGAGGGTGTAGTTATACATGCTAACAAAAATACACCGATAAAGGCAAATATTTAATATGCCACAATTTAAAAAAAACCTAAAATAAACTGCTAAGCTCAGAGTTGGACAGCCCAAGCTCCATTTTGGATGTACTAAATTTGAGTCCTACAGATGAAGAGCTTTACTTCCACAACCCTAACTTCTCCTTGTAATATAACAAACTTCAGTTAAAAACTACAATGCTGAGATCACTTGTGCACAAGGCTGTGTAACTGAAAAAAAGAATGTATGAATATATTAAAATGAAGGAGGGAGGAAAGAGGAGTACAGCAGCTGTGAATTCTGCATGCAGAAGGAACATCTGGAAAACCAGGCTGGAGGAATTAGAAAATCAAACAGCTCTAGATAATACTGATAGGAAATGCAGGTCAAATTGCAGGGATATGATTAAGGACAGCAGAATGTTCCTGTAACAATTAAGGGATGTGCAAGCAACAAAAGCTCTGGCTAAGGAGTGAACCATCCTGGGGAAAAAAAATACAGTTTATGCTGGAGCTTTTCAGCCTCAGCACAACACCACTGTAGCACGGAAAAGCACATCAGGTGCAAGTCCACATCAAGCTAGCAAGCAACTGGAAACCATCTCCAGCTGCCAAGCAAACAAAGGATGTGGGACTGCCATGGAATTAAGATGAAGAGTCAAACACTGTGGATTTTATTCTCAGCTCTGCCACAGATTTCCTGCACAACCTTAGGCCAACAGGTTAGTCTCTCTGTGGCCGCTTCCTCTTTCAACTCTTATCTAAACATTAAAAGGAACAAGAAGTTTGTGGCAGCTCTATAACACAACAGATTGCTTCCAAAGAAAAATAAAACAAAAAAAACCCCTGTGCCTTATCCCACGCCCTTCCACTTTTGACTTGTGTCAAACATCTCCCAGGACAGAGGCACAGCGCAGCTCCACAGCCCAGTCACAACCTGCTCACATCCAGCACCAGCCTCTCTGCCAAGCCCATGGGACTGGCAGCGCCCTGCTGACAGGTTCATTGCTGCTCAGCAAGGGCAGATCCCGCACCCTGCCTCCCCAAGGGCTGGGACACATTGAAAGGGCATGGCAGGCTCTTCTAAGCTTCTGCCTTTTCCCCTTGCAGCTGTCCATAACTTTCACAGTCATCATCATCTAAGCTGTACAAACACTGCACAACGAGAACAATGACCTGACCACGACCTCATCCTGACCATGATTTCTAAAGCAGTTAACGTTTCTCTATCATAAATGCACAGAGGAGCTAAACTTCAAGTGACAAAATGTCCACAACCTTTGCGTAAGATTGTGGGGATTGGACACAATTGGAGAGACTACTTTTTTTCAGTGCCTATGCATTTTGGGCACTGGCTTCATTACAAGGGCTATCACACAGACCTCACTCACTGTGGTTTTTCATCTATAACAACATAAGAGAGCAGAAACAAGAGATATGCTTTATCAGTTAAAGTAGTGGCACTGCTGTAGATGCAATGGTCCAGGGATATCAGCAAGACATGGCTCGCAGGGAAGTAATATCCTCTTTCAGCATACCCAGCACTGCTGGAAAAAATGAACATGTTTTCAGACACACGAGTCCCCTGCAGGTCTGAAAGAAGAGCTGAAGCAAAACCATCTCTTTTACACAAGTGCAGAGGTCCTAGCCAGAAGCCTGCTCAATCTTCTCTAGAGTATTTATACACAGGTCTAATTGAAGATTATCACCTTCCCAACTCTGCCTCTTATTTGTTAAAGCCACTATGACGGATGACATATGCTATGATGGACATGAATGTCAGATCCTTTCAATTACATTTTCTTTGTCCTGCCATTTCACGCCCCAAGGAAAAATATAAAGCATCAAACTTGCATGTTAATTGCACTGACACAACTTGAATTTACTCTGATGTATAAAATCTCCCAGATTTTTCAAAGGAGAAATGCTATCATATGCTTACTTGTTTTATTCCACTTCACTAAACAGACACTCTCCCTTATGCTAGATGAAAAGTTTAGCAATGGCAAATGTCAGTTTTAAATTATTTGATCTGAAAGCTACATCAGATCCCATTTCAGCCAGGCTGTGGGGGAAGAGATGGCTAGCAAAAGAAACCATCCACACCAACAACTGCTCTAGTGTCCTCCTCAAAGACATAGACCAAGAAATACCCAAGACATGACTGTCCCCGCAAGTGTCATGGACTCTCAGCATATCTGAATGGCACAAATCCTTGCTGACTGCCTCCTCTGCCCCAGCTTCTTTTCAGAGACTGAAAAATTATCTGTCACTGGACACATTCTTAAGTCTAGGCTGATTATGCTTCCCTGCAGAACTAAGTGGTTTGTTTCTAACCCGTCTCACAGGGTCGGTGCTATCTGCTGGCCAACAGACTCTTCAATGCCGTGTTTTCCAAGCAGAAACTAAGAGCTCACAAGCTTGTGCTCGCTCTGAAGTTTTGGATTCTCGGAAGCTATATATTACTATGCAGAAAACCAGTGCAGGGGATTAATGAGGGCTTTGAGTTTTACCCAGCTGCATAAGGGCAACCCCTGTCTTCCCATCCAGCCCTGCTTGCCCCCTCACCCCGAAAAGGAAGGGGGCAGAGGAAGGGCACTGTGGAGAGCAGGAGGCGGGAGCTCACCAGCGCAGCGCTCAAAGGCACAGCCAAGCTGACTCCATCTGCAAACAGCATCAAGGAGAAATGGAGATCTCCCACACAAAGAGCAAGTGTGGAACCAACCAGCTGATTCCCACCCATGGCAAACCCAAGGGAGGAAGTGGCAGGAGGTTAGAACAAAGGTTGTCTTTATCATCTGTGGAGGCATGGGCATGGGGAACCACAGAGGCTGTGGCTGTGAGACACCCCCTTTTGCAGTGAGGCCCCATGGTAAGCTTTCAGCTCCACAGTCTGGGGTTGTGCCTACGTGGACCTGCCTCATGACACACCTCATGCCCTGGCAGGGCACTTCTCAGAACAAGTAAGAGGCACTTGGTGCTTACCACTTGCAGAGAAAAGGGCTCAGGAGATTGAGGGGACACCCAGCGCTACACCTGGAGAGAGGTTATGCATCCCTCCAAACAAGACGTGGTGAACCAGGAAGAGCCAGTATCAGAGACAGATAGCAAGACAGATCCAGCCAGCTCTCTAGATCCTGTACATCCCACTCTCCAAGATAAACATGCACAGAACCTTCAGGCAGGATAAGCATGAGCACTTGGGACAATACCTGGCTTGTGGGTGGAAGCCAGCAGATCCTCCTGCAGGGGGTCTTGTCACACCAATTAGTGATGTAGCTAACAGCACTTCGCTTCAGTAGTTCAGAAGCAGGCTTAGCAGAGCAGATTCCTCACATGACCTCTCACAAAACCATGTGAGAGCTGCCCTATGCATGCAAGTGCAACACTCCCTCAAGGCCAGGGGCTGGGGGAAGCAACTGCACCTTCCAGAGACAGCGACGCACCTTCCTCTTCTCCACAGGCTTTATTTCCCCTGCTGAGGTGAGGAAAATCCAGCCATGCAAACAGGCTATCGCTCCTGCCTGCTGAGCAGCTTGCCCTTTCTGACAGGCATCCCTCATGCTGCAAATAGAGGCATTTGTCAAAGGCAGACATGTAGCTGAATATAATTCTAGTTTAGCACACATCCTAAATGGCTACAGCAGGATCAAACACCATGCTTCATTCCAAAGCTGAATACAGTATGTCCCTGAATCCTCTTATTTTGAGAAGTCATGGCTTTGGGGCTTTTTCTGTTGTTTTTGAGTTTGTTTTTTGAAGGAGTACCATGTGCACTACAGTAGCCCAGTCACTTATCTTGAAGCACAATGTGTGACAACCTATGCTAGGTGAATAATTAATTTCATTATATTACATTGACGCACTATGGTCTCTTATACCTAAACTTCCCACTATGGAAGGAATCCACAGGCACTGTATTGATGAATAAAACCAAACCCAATGCATGACTGATCTGTCAAGTTCGTTTTTTTCAAACTAGGATGCTCTGTGCTTACAACAACTACCTGGTAATTCTCATTCAAAGAGAAATACAGAGTACAGCTAAATATGTATATATGCACACACACAAGTAGATTTGCAAAAAAAAAAAAAGAGCAACTGCATGCCACAACACTTGTCAGTATTGAGATTTATACATTTACACTGATCCTTACTCTTACTGAATTATTGCCTTCATCCCTCTAATTTCCAAAATTACTTATTAACCAGCTGTTTCCACAGTTAGTTTTGTCAGCTGTTAGACACATAAATAAACAAATTATGAAGTAAGTGTGGAGCATGATTAGAAGGAACGATAAAGCACACTAATGCATAGTGTATTCATATTCAGATGTCATGCGCCCCATCTATTCCTGTAATGGCTCTTTCTTCTCGCTTCTCTTCGCTGACATTTACATTAAAAGGTGCAGTGTCTTTCAACTTCCATTTTGAACGAATGTTCCTTGTAATGAGCAACATGGAATTGAAAGCATGTTTTCTGAAATGCAGTGAAAAGGTAGTTTTAATGAAGAGAAATGAGAAAACTGGAGAACAGTGAATCATTTTGCAATCTGAATTAATGCCTGTTTGGAAAAGGCTCAACTGAGGAAGGAGATGTAAGACTTTTGGCAATGCGAATTCTAATTATTTCAAGTCTTGGCAGTAATTTTATCAAATAGTAGCAATTTCATTAAAAGGTGCACTGGTAATCATCTACATAAGGCCTCCAGAGGGGAAAATATACCAATAATTGCATAATTATGTTATCACTGCTCGTATGATGGACCACATTAAATACCACAAAGAGGAACACTGCTTTTTCCTTTCTCTAGATATTTAGTTCAGTACATTTTCCTAGAAGATTACAGCAATAAACAAGACTTTCGGATTAACATGTTCACCAAATTCTGCAGAAAAGACACAGTTATCTTTTATGTCCATAATACTTTGTGTTCTCTTCTCCTTCGCTGAAAGAACTGACAGATTAATGAGAAAAATTCTGGGTTTAGTAATAAGATAGAGTATTTATACAGTTGTGTTACCAAAATACAAGTCATTGCATCATGTCATGCAGGCACATGGCACAGGCTCCATTTAAGAGGCAGATTTCAGGATATTTCTGTATTTGGCCATATAAATTAAGTGTATCTATTCGGAGATTTTTGATAAGCCTACAAGAAGTTAAATTTCCCTTGTCTAAAAAACACTTAAACTTTTCTATTAAGATGTTGGTAAAAAATTCTTGTTAAAGCATTGTTTTACAGACAATACCAAATCTAATAAGTAGTTTTTTAGTGAGGTACCCAGTATATGAGAGAAGTATCTTTGCATATGCCTTCTCAAACTATGACTAGGACAGTTTCTGGAGGAGTCATTGGCCCATTTTTCAGAACACCCTCAGGTGAAAAATTTTACCTCAGACAATCACACTAACACCCAGCAACATCTGTCACTGGTGTTGTCTTAGACAGAAGTGCTTTGAATACAGAGACTTGGATGTATTTCTGACAATTCCGTTTCATTTCCTCAGTCTTCAGGCAATGAGATAAATAACAGCTTTGAATTTCATCTCCAGTATCAGCAGAAGTCCGACTTGTAGTATTTGCTTTTAAACTGTACTTTACTTTCTAGTTTACTTATAAGCCCTGTCAGAAATTGCATATACATTGGTAGCTGCTTACTGAAAAGTAGTCCTCCTTCCTACTCCAGGAGAGATGCACAGAGGACTACTTAATGTGAGTGCAGCCTGAGTGCCTGCTTAAACAGGGAATCCCATTTCAGCATCTCTTCTGAATATATCTAGCTTATAGGAGGAGGCCAGAAACACAGGGCTTACTTCTGCTCCTTCCATTCGACCTCTTTTATTGTGCTGCATACCTCAAATCCTAGGTATGATAACATTAATACTACTGCAAAGTCAGCAATTTTATGTATAATACCTGGAAGTCAGACATGCTATGGAATAGGAAACTTTAACAGCTTGTGTTAAAATGAACACTACTGGGAGGAAGCTTTTATTTTTTGGAAGATAACATAACTTCTTTTCGAAGTTCAAAAGTTATGCTCATCCAGGCATGGAAAGCACTTCCATGACATAGACAATAGAAAACAAAGAAGCATCAAAAGTGAAGAAGAGAATCAGCCAGCCACAGAGGAGCAGAAAGTGAATGTCTCAGGATTGGGTCCTAGCACAGAACTGTATATAAGGCATACAAACAGAACCATTTTAGGTAAGAATACCCTATTAAACTGCATATTTAATTTAATATTACATAAAAAGTAAAACCACAGCATTTTTATAATACACATTTTCCTTTTAAAAGGTAAAAATACTCAACAGTGATTTTGAAAATACAACAATGTAAATCTAAACTTACAGCTCCTCTAATCATTAAAAAAATAAAAGCAAAAATTTATTCAAGCTGTACATTTGCTGTCAACATTTTAAAGATAACCTAACTACTGGATTCATCAAAGTCAGTCCCTGAGCACCTTTAGGCAGGTTGTGCTGCAGCAATAAACCAGCCTTTGGCATCTGGAGTTTCCTAGCAGGTGCAGAGGAAATATTTTCTTTATTTCAGTTCATTCAGTACAACTCAATTAAGCAAGTAGCCCATTCAAAGAGGAGCTACTGATCTAGAGCTGAAGAAAGACCATGAATGTTTCTTTCCATCGCTATTCTAAGAATAAGGAGAGAATGAGATGGACTAGTTCTAAAATTTTCATAGCATAGTGATTAGAAACCACCAGCTTTGACTACAGATAGGCCTTTCAAGCATTAATTCTTTATTTCAAAACATTTCTCAATGAGTTTTTTCTTCTGAATTGGATGGCTTCTATGGGGTGCTATTTTTTATCTAACGGAAGAACATTTCAGAATTCTTGTTTCCTTCATTGTAATAGATGCAAATCATCAGTAAAAATCAATTATCTAATACAAGAAATGTCAACATTTTCTATTTTCATACTAAAATGTACACATGAAGAATCAGGATCAGTGTATATATAACAAGCTACATAATTGCTTAAATACAGGCACAGTGATTAATCAAAGTAAGTATAACATTAACTGCAAAGGCTATATTTAATTAAAACTCTATCTCAATGGTAATAAAGGAGGTTAAACCTTTCTTTGCAAAATGATTAAGTACAAATGCAAAACAGTTAAAATGAGGCTTACTGTTGGCTGATTTAAATCATGATTAAAATCAGATTTACAATGCTTTGAATCAAATTGAAGCACATAGTACAGGGGGAGGTAACTATTTTATTGAACCTGGAAACACTGCATTTCTCATCTGCACTCAGATGTCAATTTTACACATCGTTTCTGGAGGAAATGCAAACAAGTCTGAAAGGGCTGAAAAGAGCAGGAGGAGAAGGAGTTACAAAAGACACTCCAAAAGAAAATGTCGGAAAAGGTTTGTCATAGAAAAGAGAAGCCAAAGGGTTTATATTGTCAATGTGTAAAGTATTATTATAAAAAGGGTGGTGATGAGCAGTTCATTATATCCAAAAGACCAGGAGAATAAAAGGATGGAATTAAGCAACCAGCAAGGGAGATTAGGTATCAGAAGAAGCTTTCAACCTTTAATAACTATTTACTAGAAAAAACAGGTGGTAGACTCTGCAGCACAAATCTGCCTTAGAGCAGGTTAGAACAAAAGTCTATGTGGGGGGATCTGCTTCATCTGACTACAAGGAAGAGCTGGGGACACACCAGATCTCTGCAGGTCTCCTCCAGCCTCACTCGTAGAGTTCTATGGGAGCTTCCTAAGACTTGCCATGTCTCCTAGAAACCCAGCCGCAGGAAGAAGATGAATGCATGAGAAAGTCAGATTTCATTCAGCAAAGAATGAAGTTTCCAGTCCTGAGGCCTGCAGACAAAACCCTCAACATGTGACATCAGTGCAGCCATTAACTCCTGAACAGAAAACAGATTGAGTAAGAGAGCCAAGCGCAAGTTTTAAATCTCATGATACCCATCAGCAGGAATCTAGTTAGTTCTGAATGGCCTAGGTATGCAAACACCCAAAACATTTCTATTACACAGCTCACTGGGATTTTCCACCCCTTCAAAGCAAGCAGGCTCTGAATGACAGGTTATAACCAAGAAGCTTGATTTCTTTTTCCTGTGTGGCTTTTGCACAATGCCTTTCTGTAAAACAAATCCACTCCAGCCTTCTCTTCTCCAGGCTGAACAACCCCAGCTCTCTCAGCCTGTCTCCACAGGAGACTTGCTCCAGCCCTCTGGTCCCTCATCAGGAGCATGGTCACCCAGCATGAGCAGAGGAGCACTGCTTAGCTTAACACAGTGACTGACAGGAAAAGATAGGAGATGTAGGACTAACCTGGCATTTGCCATGCTTCCAAAGAACCTGTAAGAGATGCATCTCTCTCATTTTCATATTTGCCTGCCACAGTTTTCATCTCTTCTTAACTTAAATCAGCCCATGCATCCTCTTTATCACTTAGATTTACAACTGTCAGTGCCTAGTTGACCAGAGAATTCTTCTCCGCATCGGATATTTGATTGTGTTACATGATTACAGATTCAACTACCAACATGACATTTAAAATTATAGACATTTAGTGCAGTCAGCCCCCCCATGGTGACAAAAAAACCCTGTAGCTCGTAATGTTACCCAGTAATGCTTCATTTTAGTTCAATTTCCAGGAATGATCCCTATGGAGCAGCCCAGAAGTTGCATAGCATGGTAACAACAGTAGAAACTCTTCTGTTATTTACACGCCTCTTTGCTGTTGAAGTCAAGTACCGTACATGCTGTAAAAAAAAAAATCTTTTGCAACATGAAAAATATCATTAAAAATCCATTAAATCTGAAAACCTGTGTTTTCAGAATAAATCAATATAATCCCCAAGAGTAAATCCACTGAGAGAATAACATTTACTGAGCTTTCTAATTGGTATCCCCTAGAAAATAGGAGTCACATTCTCCTCTCCAACACAGATGTTTACACTCTCCTCATGCTTTTATCACTAACGGCAGCAATCTTGGCCAGTGGACAAACAATACACTTCAGTTGTCATTAGGTCTGGCATCCAGCCAAGGAGACTGCTCACACGCGTAAAATTACGTTCATTTGTGACTGTTTGCAGGATTCACTGTCAAACAGGGTCCTATTGGAAAAAAAACTTCCAGTTTCCTAAAAGTCACTGAAAAAGCCAAGCACAATACTATAGAATACAATAATATAGAAGAATATTAGTAATTTTAAAATTCATTTTATGTCAAGGTTTCATAATTTCTATGTGCATTCTCTTCAGATTTTTTTAAATAAATGACCAAAAGATGTAACACACTTTCACGAGATGCCACAGCATGAGCTCTTCTCTCCCGCCTAAGGTTACAATGAACACCTCAAGCTCTGTTACAGCTGAAAAGTCTCAACCAGGGAAGCTGAGTTTCTAAGGGACAGAAACATCTGCGAGTTGTTTCTTGTGCATGGGAACAGTCAGAAAGGCATTCAGAAATTTTAAAAAGGTAAAGCTTTGTACTTAAAGTGAGAGGGTACTTACAGTAAATGTAATGCATTAGGGTATCAGACCTCATTTCCTCTAGCCATTCTCTGAACAGCTGAAAGAGACTTAAGGAAATGAGTCAAAATCCTGGAAGATGTTTGTACTAGATGAAAAAGAAAACAACATCTGTAAAATCATGTGTCACATCCATAGAGCAAGACAATGTGTAACACTTGATCTTGGCAATGGCATTCATCTTCATGGACAGAGGAAAAAAGCTGAAAAGTGGCTTAACCTTGAGCAATTACTGCCTCTCTCCTACAAGACTGATATGAGATTGTATCAGTCATTGTGTATTGTAGATAAACATATATGTTGTTGAAACTCTTTGATGCTGTGGGGTTCTTGTTTTATCCAGAATTTGTTGTTCCTTACCTTCAGATTCCATCGGACTGTTTATTGTTCAGACTAGCAAGCAGCTTTCCTTCAAATTACAAATGCCTAGCATTTGGTATTTAGTTTGACAGCCCCAGATACGCCTTAAAAATCCTTCTAATAGCTTGCAGTAACAAATTATAGTTCAGACAGAAATCCAAAGACTATAGAGATACCATTAATCTCTCAGAACAGACCAGAGAGTGAAAAGCACGAACTTCACTAGGAGAACCCCCTGCTGACTGGAATATGACTCAGATGTTTCTCCCAAGACCTGTCCAAGCTCATGTTTACATGTGCTAAAGACATATCCCTTCCAATTCCACCTGTGTCCCAGTGCAGCATGTCCCTTCTGGAGGTGACTCAGGATCCTCTGCTTAATTCAGGCACCTGCAAAGAAGCATTACTGTTTGGACAATCACTGGGAGAGCTGAAGCGAGATGGAAAACCCACAGAGAGCCAGTACAATCCAACAGTACTACAGCTGCAGTCATCTGTTGACAAGAGGCTCTCTCTGGCAAAATAAGCACATGGAAATGCCTTCAGTCTCTATGAATGGTATTTAAACAGGATGTAAATGGGAGTCTCACTTCTTGCCAAATTTGTCACATTCTTTGTCATAAAACCTGAACAAAAATCACTTACGCACTTGCTGGGAGAGGGCTCCCAGTGGCAATGCAAGAAAAAAGAGTTGAATACTGAGCAATCTTTGATATTTCCATTCTGCTCCTGGCAGTGGCGTTAGGCTACATTTCTGCACAGGAGACTCTGCCCTGCCACAGGGGAGGGAGGAAAAGGAAAAGGAGAGAGCAGAGATGGAAACGGGAGTAGGGAGGGCAGGATACTCAGATGGCTCGAAAGGGGTCAAGGCAATGACTGAATGACAGCAATCAGAATCCTCATCAAATTCAATCTTCCTCCTTCAAGCTTCCTCCCTCATGGCTGACAGGTAGCAGGGAGCATCATGAAAATAGACATTCTTCCCTCTGGGCACAGGAAGAGTCTCCTATTACTGTGCAGCTGACTGTAAAAAAAAAAAGGTTGCACTGACGGATGCAGAAAGGAACCACGTCCAGTCTTCCATGACCACAGGATGGAAATGCAAGAGACTCTGGCAGAGTCTGTCCCCCCACTGGATGGTGGGGGACAAAGCGAGCATTGAGGTAGGACAGCAGAAGCAGAGAGAAAAGATCGTTCCAGAATATTGCATCAAAATGAGGACTAGGCAAGCCCCAAATGGAAGGAAGTATGGAAGCATGTTAGCTTGCAACAAAAACAAAAAGTAGGAAGGGACTATAGACAGAAAAGATGAATGGTTTACCCTTTGAGAAGCTACGTTAAGCTGTTTTCTACATCCTCATTCCCTGTTTGCAACCAAAGGAAGACGCTCTTGACCAACAGCCAAAGAAAGATACTTATTATAAATCTGTATACTGATAAACAGGATAGGTCTCAACAGGGACTGTAGGATCATCCCAGCCAAGTGTCTACACTGAGACAAAACCAAAAGCAGCGCAGGGCCAAACTAGCTCGGGAGCAATCAGAACAGCACGTCAGCTCTGTCCTGCCTGTCACTTCTGACGTTCCCATGATGCTGCCAAGACACGAACCATCACTCTGATACCTCCTCCAGCACCACAAAACTAGCCCAGAATACTCCTACATCTGTGTGATACACAAATGATGCACATACATACCCAAGGACAGCTGTCTTTTGCAGCTGCAAGTTATTTCTTACAACATGGTGTGTTTTTGTTCACACAAGTTTTTGTCTGACGTGTCCCTGAAGTCTCCCACAAGTAAGTGTATAAACCCAGAATGAGAGGAAGGATCATGAGAAAGGTTCCCTCCTTGCCTCTCCAGTACTCTGGAAACTGCACCTCTGTCTTCCAGGACATGCTGCCAATGTGACCTGTTTCCCAAGCTTTCCTTAAGCACAATCTAACTATATGATGAAGGATAACCTTAAAGTGCAGGCAAGAAATATATGAAGTAAAGAAAGTTGGCAGACATTAATCATTTCAACATTTTAAAAATTTCTTTCTAGGAATAACTCATTGGTCGGAGACTTTCCCACTCCTCTGGCCACAGCATTTTGCAGCCGTATGTGGGTACTTCTAAATAGGAAAGGCCAAAGTGACAGATACCACACTTACTCAGATCACCAGTTAACAAAAGGCAGCAAACACAAGAAGTTACCTAAACAAAACCATTAACACATCTTAAAGTAAAGTGCTTTACAGTGAAGAAGTGTAAATTGTCACTACTGTTAGTTCCGGGTGCTTTAGTTGTATTTGCTCCCGTGGGCAGAGGCTGGCGGAACCCTCCCCGTCTGTGTCACACAGGGTGCTCTGCAAGGCTCCTCTCTGGTGGTGGCAGCAGACGTTAAACACCTATCGCTGTGCATCGCTTCCCTGGATCCTCGGCTCGTTCTCAGACAAGCGGCAAAAGAACCTTTCACGTTATCTCCTTTCGGACTTCAGTGCCCAGGGCCAAATTCCTCCCCAGGTCTAGCAGCGACCTCCTTACAGCACCTGCCCCTGGACATCGCCAAACGCCTCCTAAACCACGCAAGGAGATGCACGGCGGCTCTGAAAGCCATGAGCGAAGTTGCCCAGCGCTGCAGCCACATGCAGTATTTAAAACCATTAGACCTGTGCTCCAGGGCTACGAGGTCAAGCAAAGGAGAGGAAGGGAACCTACGACACACCAAAGTTTTAGCACCGGCTGACCCCCCGAAGGCCTGCAAGGCACCTATCGCCCTCCTCTTCACCGCGGAGGTCCGTCAGTGCCAGAGGAGACCAGCCCTGATGCCCGTCCCGCGGCGAGCCCTGCTGCCGGGGCACCGGCGGGCGCAGAGGGCACCGAGCCCACCTGCTCCCCCGGGGAGGCTGCACCCCGCTGCACAACGCTGGACACCTGACAGCGCCCGCTCGTTCCTGCCCATTGTTCAACGAGCACTTAACCGCGGGGACATTTTGTACTAATCCCCGGACAGTTTATTGCCAAAACAGCCCGGCCGAGGAGATGGAGGGGGGTGGAGGGGTTCCCCGCCGGCCCCTCTCCCAGCCCCGGATAGCCGCGCACGGCAAACAAAGGACTTTATTTCCCCCGGCGGGGCGTCCCACAAGGGCAGCGCCGGGCGACGCCGGGCACACCGCGGGCAACGCCCGACCCCCGGCGCGGCGCTGCCCNGGGCGCAGGTGAGCAGCTCCCCCGCCCCCCGCGGGAGCGCAGCGCGCCGGGGTGCCTCGGTCGGGCTCGCCGTAAAGCCCCTAAACAAAACGATTTAAGAAAGAAGGACAGAGCCCCGTGGCTGAGTGCGCGCACGGTGCTGCTGCCGTGGGGGAGAGCTCGCCCTCCTCGCGGGCAGCATTCTGCCATGCGAGACCCCGGGGCATCGGGGCCGCGGGGCTGCGTAAGCCCGAGCGGAACGTGGGCCGGAGAAAGGTGGGGGGGAGCGGCCGGGCTGGGCGCGGGAGCTGGAGACGGACAGAGCATCCCTTAAAGGCCGGGTACAGAGCCATTTGCCTAGCTTTGAGATCCTCACCGATCGCTCCTGGAGGTGTCATAGCGGATTCTGGAGGCACCAAAGGTGTCGCCTCCGCCCTGGCTCGCACTGCCGAGATCGACTGAGCCCGCTGTGGGCCACCACCTATTAAGGGCCAGAGCACCTCGAGTGAGACTCAAAAGTACATGCTGTGGCACAAAGCGAAGACTTGAAAGAAGTGGCTGGTTTGGTATGGAAAAGAGAAAACTGACAGGGAGCTTAAACATGGAAAGGGTCCTTAAGAAAAGAATTGTAAGCGGTTGTTTTTCGTGTTCGTCAAGGGCAAGATAGAAAGTAATCCATTTAGTTATCAGAAAAAAAAAAAAGGAAAAAAAGAAAGGAAAAAAAAGAAATCACTTAAATGTAAGGAAGGCAATTGCAAAGAGCAAGGAGGATTTAGATTACAGATGCATTGCGGAGAAGGGGTTGTGGAATCCCACAGAGAAGAGTTTTTTAAGCACCGGTGAGACGACTGAGGATCTGGGAGCACTCACTTCTGTAGCTGCAGAGCTGGAGTGGAGCTGCTCTTCAGGCAGAAATAGCACAAACTACACAAATGTCTAGTTTTAACACTGCTTTGGCAGTCAGTGTCACACACTGCTGAGGTGAAAGAAAGGTGACCCAGGCAAAGGAGTCATGCATGCATTCACCAGCCATGCTCTGCCCAAGGTATCCACAGGCAGCACCTGAACAGGCAGGTGGGTGAAGGACACACAGACTGTCAGAAAAACCGTAACAACACTTCTGGATGTACAGAAAGATGTAGAGGACATATGGCAAAACTTTCACCCATGGAAAAGCATAAATGTAGACTTCGTGAAATGTGTCAGTACAGATCAGAAAAATTATTGAAGGTAAAATATTCCTTTTTTTCCCTTCATCTTCCTTTCTTTTTCACTCCTGTCAGATTTTTTCCCAAGGTTAATAGCGCTGTCCCACATGGTCCAGCATGAGATGAAAGTCTTGTCTTATATGTTTAAAATGGCTCTCTCCATTTCTTTACTCTCTTTCATCTCTGACAGCCAGTCTCTTTTGATGGGTGAATCCTTCCTCTGCTGCAAAATTGAGTACTTTTTTTGTTAGCACACCAACAATTTCAAAATCAAATAACGTTTTAAAATCATGTTTCTTACTAGGTGCTAGCCTCATCAAATTAATCCTACAGAGGAAAAAATAACTGAAATACTTAATTCATTAGCATCCCCCTGATTTTTGAGGTGTCTCTGGATTTTGTTTCTGTAGGAGAAAAAATGTGAGCTGGAATTTTTTTATATAAGCACTTGGAGCGTTTAATTTCTTAAAGATGCAAAGGCATCTAACCTACTATAAGAGGTTTTCACTAGAGCGTTATCAAGGAACATGTGATGTTGTTATTGTGGCAGGTTTCTCCCTGTTCTCCTTGATTAGTGCTCTTTCAGTTAGTGGCCTGCCTTTAGGTCCTGCACATCCCTGATCACATGAAGCCAAACTCCGCGTGGCTCTGGATCATATGCCTCATTTTCACGAGCATTAGCTCAGTGTTAGATCTCAAAATCAAAGTGGCAACGGTATTCTCCTCGTGCTTTGACTGACTATAAATAGCAACAGTAAGTGGGAAACATAGGTGAATTGCTTTTAACCTTGCCCCTTCATTTATTTTTAATAATTATAATGATAAATGCAGTTGTCCTTTCCAGTGTATTGCACTGAATGCTATAAGTTCTCTTGTCTATATGCTGTTTGCCTTATAGAAGCAAAAGAAAGTTTCTTAAGCAGTGGAAATTTCTCTTAGGTCTTTTTCCTACCTTTGTCCGAAATATTTGAGCATAAACCAAAAAGGTTCTTCTTTGGCTTTGCAGCCAGCCTCGCGTGTTCCTCTCTTCAGTTGTCACTGTGGCACTGTGGCAGTGCGTTAGGACAGGTGATGCCGTCTCTCCTCATCGTCTGCTGGAGACAACTTGCAATAGGTTGACATTTGGGAGAGTGTGGAAGGAAAAGAGAGACAAGAGAGATCTGCAGACTTTGGGCACGATACGGATTTGGAGATAAGGATGATAAGCTTGGGGAAATATGTGAAATTATATTTGAAAAGTTCACTTCAGCTTGAAAGCCTGAAAGTGATTTAACATTTGTGGACGAGCTCCATTGAAAAGTCAATTCAAAAGATTGCTTTTACACATCCATGGTACTGCTTGCTGAAGTAAACATTGGATTGATCAATAGTATTGGTAAGATTAAGCTAATGTCATCAAAAAACTGGTGCTCTAATGAAGAACTTGTCATTTCTGTATCTGAATGGAAATGCATTTTGAAATTAGCTAGTTTGATGGTTTCAAACAATTTATTTGTCAGAGCTATGAAAACCTTTTTTACAGCATAAATAATCTTAGAGTATATTTTATCTGTGACAAAATGTATCTATTGAGAAGAGAGGAAAATACTCTTCTGATACAGCCAATCAATGCTGGCTAGAATCCTTCCTGATAACCTGGTGATAACAACTTTTTCTATAAGGTTGTACTTTCCTTTTTCTAATTTGCAGATTGACAGACTTCAGGCTGGAGCGTGGCTCTTTCATATAAACTGGCAGCTCCAGCAAGCCAGACAGCTCCAGAATTAACTCCTCTGTGATTCCTGAAGGCTTTGAGAAATTATGAGAGTTTGAAACACATATTGATTTACCAACGTTGCTGTAAAAGCTATCTAATCATGGGCATAAAAGTTTGTTAAGCTCTTTAAAAGTGAAAAGTGGTTAAATTTCTGCCCTGTGCATTCATCTAAAACAGCATTTCTGAAGAGTGGCTGTTAGGAATGTCATATGACCACTGTGCAAAAATATATACTCAGCACTCTGCTGTATCTTGATCCTAATCAACAAAACCATAGCTGTGAATTTTCTCAGCCTCTTGTTTTATTAATTAAAAAAAAAAAAGGATGTGAAATCTGCTGTTCTAAATTGTTGGTACAGCAAGGTATAGTCCAGTTGGACCTGTTTTCTAGAAACCTTGAGGTTTTGGGACATCCCATTGCGTTTTTTTTATTAATCTCTAGTCTTCTGCTCTTCACGCTGCCATGTTAGGGTGGGTAAGGGGAGAAAACTGGTAGCATTTGATAGGCATGTCTTAAGACTTCATCTGTAGATGGCAGGATTATAATGTCTTCATGCAGTTTAACTGATGAAACTTCTGCTGTTTTGAAAGGGATGACACTAAAATAAATTCAGATAAAGTGGACACCTTTATCTCATTCCCCCTGGAATATGAATCTTCAAACTGAATACATTCAATATTACTAAAGTGGGAGGTGTGTCTTATTCCCTTTTAATCCAATTGTGTAGAATACTCAATAAATCCCATTGTGCCTGTGATCTTAAACCGGCATTGCCATCCTAGTTAATTAAAGATTTTCCAGCATTGAATGTCAAGAGCCTAGATATAGTCGTCATTGAAGCTTGAAATGTATGCTGTTTTTGAAGACATCTTGTATTATCACATGCACAGCACACTATTGTAAAAACTGTTTTATCAGTCTAAGCTTAAGTGGAAAATAAAGGCTCTAATCTTCTTGATAGCATTTTTTTTGTTAGCTTATAGCCTGCAATCTTACTAAGAAAAAAGATTTGTCTTTATGAACTGCCAAGTGTAGTTCTTGCCTTTATCGCTTGCAGCTTTATTTGCACAGGCCACTATTGAGAATTGACTCCATGCAGCAACCTAGGTCTTTTCAAGTGTTGTTTTGTCTTACTTCATTTTGTTGCTGGGTTGTTGTTGGGCTTTTTTTAATGAGTTGAGCATATCAAAATAATTGTGGAGAAACAGCTGATGTGGCTTCCTCAGACACATTCTCCTTTCTCAGCTTGCTGTCCTACCCATTATTCCCTGGCCTTCACACACACAGCAGCTTCAGGCTGCAGACCCAGAGAGCCTTGTCCTTGCCCCCTCTGCCTGCTCCCCACAGGATATTAATGCCTTTAGTTGCTGAAAACATATCCAGGCTCTGAATCTCGTGACGAGAACTAACTTTGCTTTGCAGTTTATAAAGGGTCCTTCTGTGTTTTCTTACAGTGCTTTGCCATATCTGAAATCTAAATAAATGGCTAGAGGGGGGCTTGTCAGGCATTTTTCTCTGAGGTGATTAAAGCCACATGAGATCCAGTTGACTCCTTTGACATGTTTGCTAAATTGCACTATTTTGCATATAAATTTGGGGATCAAATACAAAAACAAAAGCAAAGGAACTGCCTTGACTGAGATAATGTATGTCAAAAGCGTGATGTGGAGAAGAGGGCGTTTCTCTTGCCTGTGTTCCCGGAGTAGATGAACTAAAAAGCTTGGATTTTCTTGTCATGTCTTGCTTGTGACCTTGCCTCTCAAAGTATCCTACTTTAACCTATTTTAATTTAGCATTCTTTAGGTGTATCATAAACTGCTTGGCTCCTTTTTAGCTTTGCAAGGTATCTTCAAAGCTCTGTAAGTACCATTTTGTTTATAGCTTTGAGTAGTTTGAAGAAGTCTGTTGATTCCCTCATATTCAGCTTTAAAATTTGTTACTAACTTGGGTTGTACTTTATGGGCAAGCAGCCTGTTTTGACTCCTCCTGCTAGTGCTGCTCTCACATGTCTGTAGTGGAGCCTTCAGCCTTTGTCAGAAGAGCATCATCTGAGCCTCCTGCTCTCTCCTCGCCCCATCTGCAGTGCCCGCTCTGCCTGTCTCCTTGTCCAAAGCCAGGTGGATTTGTGACAATGCTACCACTTTGTGTGGAACAAGGATGTCAGTGTTTGGCCTTAAAAGCAGCTGTTACTTATTTCAGAGAAGACAGTTCTTAGAATAGTAAACAGACTGCACATGTGACCCGTTTACTATTTCTCATAGAAAGACCCAGAAGCCTGGTCTCCTTGGCTGCCTCTCCACAAAGCTTGTGTCAGTTTCTGCTCAGTTTTGTTCAATTCCTGGGATGACCATGGGCGGCTGAACTAATTAGAGAGCAAGACACTTATTAGTTAGCATCTCCGTCTTTGAGAGGGTAACTCCCATTACTGGGAAAGCTATCCTTGCAGTTTGCTACAGATAGATGAAGTATCCACAGAGCTAACTTTGCCTCTCACCTCTGCCCCTGCAACCTTTCTGAGTAATCCCTATTAAATTAAAATTCTGTAAATGCTGTTGCCCCTCTCTGTGGAGTAGGTGACCCTTACGAAGGCAGTGCTGCAGTGTCTTAGGGGACCACACAGCAGGTATGTGTGTATTTAAGCTTTCATTACTATCTGGCTTCACAGTTCTTGGTAACCAAAAGTCTCTAAGAGATTATTTTCCTATCAGTCTTATTCCATTTTCCTACAGCTATCTTGTACTGCCAGAGGCTTTGAGGTCTTTTTATTTTTTTTCAGCTCTGTGTATTTGTGAATGCAGTATATATTATAATCCCCAAGCCCACAGTGTTGGTAGACGTACACAACACTGGAAGAGTTCAGGTTTGTCAAAGATGCCTCGTCATTAAGAAGGTCATGCCCATCACCTTTATCATCCAGTCCTCTCTTTTTTCACCTGTAGAAGGTTTTTCCAGTCTTTTTGATAAGAGTTTTCAAAATGGGATGGTGCTATGAGATGGAAATTTCAGTAAGCAGCCCGTTACATAGTGTAAGTGAGCTTTTGCAGACACTTTCCTCCATGATGAATGCTTGCTGCCCAGTGCCTGGAAAGGCCTGCACCAAGGGATTACACCTTGATAAATTTGCATTTTGATGACTTAGTTTGTCTGGATAACCAGAGAGAAAAAAACAGTTAGTGAAGATGCTCAGCAGTAAAAATGGTATTTGTCCCTGTGAGACAGATTTGTATAATGAAATCATCTAGATTTAGAAGGCTTGTGAATTCGGATATTCTGTTAAGTAGGATGGCTACTCATCATTTTTTCTCCTCCTCTTCCGAGTTTAATGATATTTACTAGGGTCATATCAATTCAGTATGCTCAAATTCAGACAAATTTGTTTCAGGATATGTTTTCTGTGATCCTTTTCCTATTTTATCTCGGTTCTTTTAGGGAGTTGATATTAAAATGATGATTACATAGGTGTGTAGTTTATCTAGATGTTTCTAAACATTTTTCTTACAAGTCTGTCTGATATGCAATATAAACAACTACATTAGAGTAAAAAAAATTCTAAAGACCATATCTGGTTTTGTCTTGGTATGTTAAGTTGGTTCCTTCTTGTGTGTTATTTCTGCTTCTGAATTCGAGAGCACTGCTGGAAAACCCCTGATCCCAGTTGTGGACCCCCATGCCAGGCTACAAATTGTGTACAGGTTCCCACGCTCACCTGTTAGGAGGTGACCTCCAGCATCTGTACCAAGTTGCATTTTCAGAGCTCACCAGCTTTTTGTACCTGCAGTGGAAAAGCCCTGATTTTGCTTTTGCCTGTTATAAATCTTACAGGCATTTATATCTGAAAGTCAGGGTCCCTAATTAACTGCCTGTAGAGCCATCCCCTGCTGAAAGGCAGCTGCTTTTGAGGAGGGAGCTGTTGTCACCTGGCAGCACACAGCACTGATTTAGGACCCGATAGTGCCCAGCTAAAATGGAGATTATGGATTCTTTAGGGTTCAGATGGAAATTACAGAGCATCCCTTTGCCATCTGCTCCTTGTTGGAAATAATGCAAATGTAAATGTCAGCTTTGCATCCTATGAGCCCATTACCCCTCCAGGCCTTTCTTGCTGAGGGGAGGTGCATCCACTGGGGCTGGGTTTTCACAGCTGATAGCATCGTTTCTGTGTCTGTGTCCATCCCAAACTACTCCTGTGTCATTCAGGCTGTGTTTGTTACACTGGTTTGTGAGACACTGGCTGAGAAATAGGCTTAGAAAGTTCCTGACCCTTCTTGCCCTATTTCTGTCCCCTTTTGAGGCACTTTAACTAGCTAGCTCTTTGTTTTGCTGTCACAGATATTTTGAGGAACCGCAGCAAAGGCTACTTTTCACCCTAATCTAGTTTGTGATCTGGTTTACTGTGTGGCTTTGTGAACAGGTCTACTGCCAAACTGAGGGAGGAAAAGCAATGAGAACAAGCAGTGAGAAGGAAATTACACTGGCTTGCTGCTAAAGGCAGCATCTCACACAAGCAAACACTTTTTTTCTACAGGAGCCAAAACACCAAAATAAATGCTGTAATGCCTCTATCTGAAGCCAGGTGTGAAGGTACTTACAGGTGATTTCCCCATTGTAGGTGCACACCTAAACAGCCAGGGTGGTTGAAACAGTGGAAGGCAGCAGTCAGCTCCTCCTAGGAGTGGTTATTTTGGTTATCTTGGAGCTGTTTCCCTTGCCTCAGATCAGCTGGCTGATTGGTTTGTGCCCTGTCCGGGTGGCTGCTGCCTCTATTTATCCTTATATGAAACGTTATACAAGATGTCAGTAATGGGTATAATCTGTGAAATGCATGATCTCGGGTGTGTTACCAGCTCTCTCTGTACAGCCTGCATATGGCCCATTGTTAACACAGATGTCAGCCCAGGAACAGCTTGATTATCTTGCTACACCTCAGAGAGCAGGCAGCAATTCCTTCCCAGATTTTGCTCAAGTTCCTGTGTCAGAAGTGGATCATTTGGTTTGGGGCTTTGGAGATGAAATTAGTGTAGCAATTAGGATGTGGCTGTGGTAAATGTCCACTCAATAGTTTATGGCAACATGCACTGGATTTATGACAGTGACAAGAAATCAAAATAACACGGTAGGGTAACTCCTTTCAAAGGCAAATTTAAGAGGTGCAGTTAGCTGAATCTGAGTCAGAGTCTCAACCTGGGGTTAAGTCTTGGGGCATTTTTATCTGTGGAAACCATGTTTTTGTCTTTGATAGCATGTTAACACTCCTCACTGCACAGCCACTGTTCAGCTGATAAGCAGACACATGCACAAAATGTAAACAATATTTGAAAGTTTTCTTTCATCTTCTTTAACAGATGATTTCTCAGTTTCTCTAACATAATCATATGATCAAGGATGTGTCATTTTGACCCTTAAAAGCCTGGAAGAACATGAACATGTCGAGTTCCTTTCCGATCGTTTCAGAAATCCTGCAAACAAACACTGGGTATATCCAGAACTAGCATCACAGTCCTTGGGTTAGTTTGGCTGATACTATCAGTCACTGATACAAGAGAAAACTGCAGCCTATGTTCAAAGCAATAACAGGGTCCTGGATCAGCAAATCAACTGTCCATTTGATGCCTTTCTGCTGGTCCTAAAATCATGAGCCAGACACAGTTAGGTGATAAAAAGGGGTTACTTTTATAAGGATCCTTAGGCGCACAATTCACCAGGTGGAAAACATCCAAGATGCACCCGTAGCATAACGTGTACAATATTTATATGTTTAGCACATTAACACATCTGACAAAAATCCCCAATTAGAGACATTAATGGTAAGATAATTCCCTCCGGTTCAACCCTCTTTGAATTCCACCTCTTTTACATAGGAACTGAACTTTGTTTATGAAAATGTGTCTCAGAGAGCTGGTTTCAACCTTGGCTTCCCTGAGAATCTGACCTTGAACCCCCAGCTTGGAGCCACTGGGGAATTTATCTTGTCTTTCTGTCTAACAGAGTAGGTGAAATGCTAGCTACGAATACTGTGATAGGTTACAGAGCTACAAATATACGTGTAAAGAATATAGAAAATATATAAAAGAAAAAAGGCAAAAATCAATTCGGCATCACATTCATTTTGTATTCATGTCATATTGCTCTGTGGTCAGCTACAGTGGATAAAATGTTACTGAGTGATAGCTCATTGAGTGTTGCTTCTTTTAGTTACTTAATGAAGACAGGATCTCTATTGAAATGAGCCAGCTGAGGCTGATTCACCTGTGTCTAAGCTAGACAGCCAGTTGCTGACTATATCTGATGCAGAAATGCAGGTACCTCTGGAGTGACAGTCACCCAACCTGTTGCAGGTGGGATGAACTGTCCTCTGGAGATGTCTTTCTCCTTCTCAAAGGGAATGTAGACAACTGGTTTAGACAGATATCTCACTTTTAGGTGGCTGAAATTATGTGAAAGTTGCATGTGCTGTTTAGCCTCAAAGGTTAACAGGCACTTCCTTTAAATGTCTAAAAAACAATAAGGTGTACAAATACAAACAATGAGTTTCTCTGTAAATAAATCCAAAGCAAAACTAACCAAATGTTTGGACATGGAGACTCAGTTACAATCACAGATCTGTCCTGATCTTTATCACTGCCAGCTACGTTTCATATCCCTTTGCTGCTTTCAGCTTTTCAGCTTTCATCACAGTCTTAAACAGGTCTGCAAGTCTCCTTGTTCAGTGGGAAAAAAAGGAATCTGCAACTGCCATATGTGTCAGAGACTGAAAATAGTTTATGTCTCAAACACTGATACAAAGTTTTTAAGAAACTACAGCCACAGAAATCTCCCTGAAGAACTTTGGACTGTAAACCGAACTGCTGATAGGATTAAAGGAAACCTATTGTTCCATCACCGCAGGCTAAGGGAAAGGTATGCATCCACAATAGGCCAAAGCCTCCAGCTTCCATCCCAGGTGAATTTGGGGTGGGGAGGGTAGCACAGCTCACAGAAGCCAGGTTCACACAGACTCCCCCCAACCGAGGGGGGAGGAGGAGG
>VZTG01006405.1:847467-950983 GCA_013397845.1 Melanocharis versteri
TGGCATATGGTCTCGTTTGCACCTTAATTGGGGCAGAGGAACTTCCAAAGAACCTTAATAATAATAATGATTGGATCCTAACACTGGATCTTGACAATATGGCAGTGGGATTTTGGACCCCACTTGCATTGCCCCATTGGAGAAATTCAGTGGAGTTTCTCAGTGCCACAGTGTGTCCAGCTATGAAGTGTACTGACCTTCTTTGTGTTCTGTGGCTAGTGAGAGCAACATAGAGCTTAGGTATTAGCCTCCCAGAACAGTTTTTGAGCATCTCCAGGGTGTGCTACATTCCTTTCCAGTATGCCTCATGGCATTTCCAGAGGGCCTCCTCAGCTGGGTGATACATACTCCTCTCTGAAGCTCCTCTGCTTTCTTTGCATCAAAACCAACTTAGCACAAAGACTGCGGGTTGCAGATGCCCTCTCACTCAGTTTCCCACTGAAACATCCCACTGTACTTCCCAAAGCATCTTGCCTGAACAGTCATCCTTCCATTAACAGTGATGTGGATTGAAGGGAATGTCCTGATGGAGACAGCAAGCCTAGCAACTGTATTTGTAGGCAAATTCCTCCACTAGTGCACACTGTCACACTTAATTCTCTCAGAGTGCTTGTAACCCAGTGAGACAGGGTGTAGCTGGGTGTCAGTAAGCTGCTGCTACCTTGTCTGTGACTTCCTTGGCTCTTTCCCCTCCGTTGTGCTAGGCAGAGCTCTGTGGGGCCACATTGTGCATCTAGGCAGGGAACTAGCCAAGCTGAAGTATCACTGTAATACAAAAAGGGAGGTAGAGAACAGGGTTGATTAAATTTGCATCACTGTCAATGAGGAGCATTGTGGACTGCAGCCCCAGCAGTTGTTTTCTAGGTCTCTGTTGTTTCGTAGTGCTGGCAAATTCTGGCCACTACCTCTGTTTTCAGTTCCTTTAGCTAGGCTGTGGTTTCATATAGATTTAATTTCCT
Source organism: Melanocharis versteri (assembly GCA_013397845.1). NCBI lineage: Eukaryota > Metazoa > Chordata > Aves > Passeriformes > Melanocharitidae > Melanocharis > Melanocharis versteri. Next base: position 848,427 of record VZTG01006405.1, read on the forward strand.
TCTACAGAAGATGTTTGAGATAAATTGCATCTCCTTTTTCACAGACAAACTAAAGGACACACAGGGAATGCTCTTCTCAGTTCATCTGCACTGAATCTACTGCACGGTTGTGGAGCATCATCAAGCAGTATGCACTTTGGGGCCAGAGAAGGTAAGGGGGCAGAGATGGCTCCCCAAGCAGTCAGAGATAGTACAGGATTACTTTTCCTGCAGTGGCAGTCAGGGTCTGAACTCAGGAAGCTCTGCACTGTTACGTTTCAAAAAGGGATTTCCTCCTGGCACTAGCTCTTGAGTGGGCTCCAACTTAGGCCTCAAGCTCTGTCACCTGTACCAGCTCACTGGTGGGCTGGGAGCAGAGGATTAGGGCTACTTGTGCCTGGTCCACTTGGTTTCCTTTGCAAGGGGAGCTACCAGAAAGCTGATACCCCCACTTTTTGACATAAATGATACGTCACTGGTGTCACTACATTAAACAGCATTGGCTAAAGTATACCTGTGTTGAAAGGACCGTGGAAACAAACTATTTGTGCCCTAATTGCTGGTAGACCTTGAGTACATTCTCAGGTATAATGTTTCTGAAAATGCTCAACTTACAAGTTACATTTCCCACAAACAACTTTAATTCATATTCATTCTTAGCCTTCTTGCACTATTTGATTGACTGCAGCTGGATAAAAAGGAAAATGTTTGCTAACTCCTTTTTAGACAAGTGTGCAACAGTATCTCAGTTTTAACAGCAAGCGTATCTTTAGAGGGCATCTTTTTGTTACGCAAATTAAAGATTTTGCCCAATCTATAAAAGAGCACTTTCAGTGTTCTTCTGATTCTCTTTTACTTTTATGATAATCTGAACATTTATAAGACCAGACATCGTTTAGATGTTCAAAATAGAATAGTATTTTTGGACCGTGACATCAGTTTTTATGCCATTTCACTCTATTTTGAGCTACAATTAAAAGTTCTTTTTAAAACAAACTGTATCTAATTTCTGGGCTAAATCAAACCAGGCAACAAGAAATGTTTTTACTTTTAACTAGAATGTCATTGGAGTCAAGACATGCAAATACAACGTGGAATTGTAAGACATCTCTGCCAAAAAAGAAAAAAAATCAACTGCAAAGTCTTTGTCTATGCTAGAAGAGGGCTTTTATTTCTAAAGAAATCCTGGCAAACCCTCATGAAGAATCACTGCTTGCACCAAAATAAAGTGATTTCCCACTAGAGCTTGTTCCAGTTTTCTGAACAGAAGCAGCAATACCAAAAACAATTTTGCCATCCCAGCAGCATTTGCAAGCACGACTGTGTTTCTGAGAGCTGTGTATTATTGACTCCTCCTTGACATCATTATTTCAGCAAAAATTTTGGACCCAGCTAATGCTGTGATTGGGAGCATAAACCAAGAGAGCTAGCACAGAAGTGACATTCAGTTTTAGACATGGAAACGGTATGCAGAAAATATGCAACAAGTATTTTTTCCTTATAGAATACTAAGTTTGTAAATAGACCAATACGCCAAAGACATGTTGGGCTTTAATTCCATTGCAGTATGCCTTTAAAGAGACACACACTGCATATATATATGCTGTATATACCTTTGCCATTTCTTCAAACATATCTTTGTTCTCTGAGAATAAAGCCCATGGCAAAATATGAAGTTTTTAAAAGCAACTTGTTTTTTTGAATTTTCTAGACGTAGAAATAGTGTGTGACCGTGTCTCTTGCTGCAACCAGCACTGCAGTTTTTACACCCAGCTGGCACGGAAAGGTTAAACTGCATTTAACTGAAGTCCTCAAGAAATTGTGTGGATTTCTTAGCCACTGATGGTTCAGGACAGAATTTCAGCCCCTGTAGATGTATTGTCTTCAGAATGATGCTCAGTTCTCAGCGTCCAAGAAGACTAAGTGTAAAATTCCTCTCCCAGATGGTAATAAAGAACTGGAGCACTACCTGTGACCCAGGGAAGGCTGTAGTACCTGGAACTTTGATGTCAGTGTTGATTAAAGGCTGGCTTTGAGCTAAATGAGAGGCACATGAGTGTGCTTGGTTAGCTGTAGAAAGCATCAAATATTCAAAGCCTAAAACTACAATCTTAGATCTCTACCTTTAATCCTCTCTATGACTCATGGGGAGACTCACAAGGTCACTCGGCTCTCTCTTGCATTGCACTGGGTCTCCACAGCTCCTGCTGCAGGAAGATGTCTTTTCCCACATCTGTTGTGGAGAGCCATCTTCCGTGGTGGGGCATGAGCTGAGCTCAGACTTTCATGTCGCTGATGGTTAGGACCTATCAGTTCCTCTCCTCAACCCACTGCCTCATGTTACTGTGATTTTGTTTTTTGTTTCTATTCTATCCTTTCTCATTCCTACCCTCCCATCCACCTCTCCAGCCCCTTCTCCTGTCACACTGCCTCACTCATAATAATGACTTCTGAAAGCTAAAAGTAGTGAGGAGTTATTTCAACTTTTGATAATTAGGAACATTTCTGCAGGTGTTCAGGATGGGATGCTACACTGAGCTGAATGTGAGATTCTGCTCCCCATCTACACTGTGAACATCCAAGTAGGAGAAAGTAAATCCCACTTTTTTAATATGCCTAAGAAATCTGCATCTCTGCTAACCCTAGGAAATCTCTCCCAGACACACATGAATTGCCTTCTTTTTTTGACCTGTTTCGTATCTATTAAGCAGACTTACTGGGACTTCCCTCAGTTTCCTTTTGGTTTCTTTCATCTTTTCTTTTCCTTTTTTTTTTTTTTCCCCTTTGGCTTCTATACTCCGTTATAAATAAAAATTTCCTAATTATTTCTGATCTAACCCTTTAAGAGTTTCACATGATGATGACACAGTAAGGAAATGAAAGAAGAAAGATGTATTTGTGAATGATCTGGTCACCCTCAGGCTTTGAAGTGGGAAAAATTTAGGTCTAGGCAATCCATTTCTGATGTAAATGTTTCAGTCATATATCTGGAGCCCCCATTAGCAAAGGGGCAATCTGTCATAGGCTCTCCCTATATGAGATGCTTTGTGCCCTTGTTCTGTGAAGAAAGAAAGAGTTGTCAACACAGGAGGTGACTATTAAATTGGGAAACTGAAAACATCACTAATAATGTTCATTAATGGGAAGAGAATTCCTTTTTTTTTTTTTAACCTAGAAGAGAAACAGAGATTTTGTTTTATTGATATCTGCAAGATAAAAAGAAGCAAAACCCCAGCAATTATGTCTCCAGATATGCATATTTTTATGCAACATGAAATGTGTAATTCCATGGAAACAAATACAGAGATATAAACTAAAATGCTTGAGGGCATCTTTAACTTATCAGCATAGGAAAAAGGGAAAGTAAATATAAATGTCACAGAAGATATAACTGAACTTAAGAGAGCATGCATTGTGTTTAAATCTTATGGATAATGTGCTAAAGATTAAGTTGCATACTAATACCACACATTTTAAAGTGGTAACGCGCAAATTGGATGAAAAGAGCCAAAAATAATTTATTAATATAATATAAATTACAATCATACTGATACAGACCTGTATCTGGTGCAATTTCTGCTCACGTGTTTAGGAGGCTGTTATTTAGAAAAATATTACATTAGTCCCACTTTTTTTAATTGCAAGCAAAACCCAAAGCTGCAGTTTTGTGTGAGAAGGGTGTAACCTCTGTAAAATCCTACTGGGCGCATTAGACAGACAAAGTTTACTAAAACTGATGTCAGGTTATAGAAATCACACTTCTAGCAGCTGCTCTTCTTGCTGATGCACTACAGCAGCTTTTGTTTCATTGTTGCTATCATATGACAGAGCTGAGGGAGCTTCCCCATGGGAATCCTGCTGCAACCCCAAATATTAGCATAAACAGCTGAGTTTCTGCCAGGTTTGGTGACCCTGCAAAGAGCTGCTGCAAGCTCACTCAAGCTTGGAAAGCAGCGCTGTCCTGTAGATGACTTGCTGATCATTTGTCCTGACCTTTGGTATCCCTGGTGAAAGGCTGGAATAAAGGAAGCTAATAATTGCATCTTTTTCCCCAGATGCGATAGTGGAGCCTGTGGGCAGGCACATTGCTTGTGTCTCAGTTGCTTGAATTAATTTAAATTTTACAGCGTCTTTTTAACGAGATGGGCCAGTGGCTGCTGCCAGTGATAGAGATGCATACATGGGAAGGTGGCAATACTTTCTACATGTGAACTTATGTAGAGTCTTCTCTCATTTTTCTAGTAACTTTTGCACCAAAAAAGGCCATGTTTTGAAAGACTTTTTGTAATTCCTAGATGGAAAAAAGTGAGGAAAGACTCTTTCCAAAAGCCCTTCTGGGAGCTTCAGTTCTGGTAGATAGATGTGATGCTTTTGAAGGCTGGCCTCTGGCCCTCGGGGTTTTGGCAGCAAGGCAGCAAGCCCCAAGTCCAGCATAACACAGGACCTGAGAAAAGCTTGGTTAGCTTCCGAATTCCTATATTTTCCTGCCAATTAAGATGTCATACATCTGAGGCTGCTTGATTCTGCAGCATCTAATTCCTCCAGAAGCTTTCCTAAACAAACTTAAAGTTACCTTTCTCTTCCACTTGTCTGGAAAACACACTGAACTTCTGATTCGAACATGTCCAGCATCATGATGTGCTGGGGGAGATCCTGCTGGTATTCACAGCTTCTTCAGGCGCTACCTGTTGTATTTGGATTCAGATATGTTGTGATTTAACTTTCCCTCTGCATATGTTGTATGTCTCCAGCAAACGTAGTTTTGTAGGAAAACTTTATAATGTGGTTTTGCAGAATGCTTTTTGCAGGCATCTCTAAAATATTAAGAGTTTCAATCAAAGAGAAGGGATTATCAAGGAAAAGTTGGGGGGAAAGTGAAATTGCCGAAAAGTTCAAAATGTTTCCTGCAATTACCAGCAGTTTTCAATGTACCTAAGTGTTGCAGTATGAACTATGTCTTCAAGCGGTTCTTGAACCTTCACAATACAGATTTTCAGATATATTTGTTTGTGACTGAGGCTTACTGCGTAATGCAAATAATGTAGCAATACAGCAGGCGTGAAGCATGACATGAAAAATACGATTAACGTCAAGCTCACAGATCTAGTCTCTGTGTGATACATCCTCAAAGCGCCTTTTGCCTCTGAGTTACACATTTGAAATCGGGAAGACATCATAGCCTAATTTTCATTATCTTTGGATGCTCACAAGTGTTTAATAAGAATGAAACTTATGCATGCATTTTCTCATAAAGATCAAATCTCGCTTGAGAAACCTGATAGCTTTTCTTTGTTGGCTCTTAGTTCTTTTGATAAATTAGCAACTGGAAAAAACATGTTAGGGGTAATTCAAATTAAAAACAGCAACAACATTTGATACAGTGCCTTGCAAAGTCTTGCTCTTAAAATTAATTTATAATAGCTTGGCCATAAAAATTGCTATGCAATTTGAAAAATATGAGCCTTAAGCATAACCAAACCGGACATCTATAAAGTTTTCACGACCAAAAAGCCTTTCGTCCTCCATGGGAAAAACTTTCCAAAACACAGTAAATCTTTGTTCATAGAGCTCTGGTCCAGAGATGAGAACTCAAGTCTTTTTAGAAAATTTTATAGGCTCTGTAACTGTTCAAGACATACAAGCACAGTAAGGTTTCCTACATGATGAAATTTGGCCAGATCAATATTGCCTGGCCCCTTGGGAGTTCTAGGCTTGCCAGGATTCTGTTATTTGGAGTGTCATCAGCTCTCTAACTGACACACAGCTTTTCTTCATTCATTTGCCTTGCTGCTTCAAAATCCACTACATCGGATTCCTTTACTTGATCCTGTTTTAATTGCATAGAATTATTTTTTTTTACCATTTATGATTAGTATAAATAAATAATTATGTTTTATGCACAGTGTGCCAAGTGTTTAGACATACACCCCTCTATTCCAGTCTGCATGATGGAAGAGGAGCCCTAATTTTCGAAGGAAGAGCCTTTGCAACCCTTTGAAAAGGGTTCTAAAGACGTATTAATAATCAGTTTTATGTCACTGGACTGTTGAGCATCTTCTGCATTTCCAGAGCCTGTGGCAATAAAGCTCAGATGTTCTTCCACTAGCAAGTATATCTTCAGACACATATATCTTTGTAGTTAAATACACTTTATTATGAATACGTATCAAATTAGATACGTATTTTCTGGTGTCATTGTTTTGGACAATGATACATTGCAGCACAGTAGTCACGACTTAAGCAAATAAAAGGGATATTCCTCATCTTTTAAATGTTTTCAGAACTATGCACTCCCTTCTGTAATGTAAAGAAGTAAGGGAAGAGGTAATAGGGATTGTCAGTACTCCAGTCTGGTACAGGGTGTAACAGGACAGACATTCCCAGTGCCAGGTAAAGGGTAAAGGCAAGGTGCCTTCTAACAGCGGTACAATGACTGACATTAACTGCTTCCAGTTAAAGAGGCTTTACCTAAAGAGGGCTAGCTGCTTTGTCTTGGGAGGTGAGAAAACAAACTGTGTTCTTAGACAAGCATCCTCTTAGGAAAAAAGAGAGGAAGGGAAGCTGTCAGGAGGACAATACTTTTGCCCTTCTATTGTAAGACCCAGAGACCAAAGGGATCAGCTCTTCCTGAGTCTGGGGACTGACTTTTTGACCTCCAGAAGCAGCTTGGTTTTTTAAGCTTATCTGAGAGCCCATCATTAAGATATACAACAAGTTTGGTGAGGCTGGACATAAAGCTGCATTCACCCCCTCTGCCCACCTGGAAACCTCACTATGAGCCAACTCAGGCTGCATAGATTAGGGATGTTGCTCAGGAACATCTCAGGGAACAGACATGTCTCAGGAAATGAGAATTTGCTGTGACCAATGGATTTTCAAATGTGGACAGACATTTATTAGTACCCCTGTTTGAGGTTTGTTCAGCAGTGAGATCTCATGTGAATAAAAGCCAACCGTGAGAAAAGTTACCAATACACTTTATGCCTGTTTTTATGAAGTCTGAGACTTGTTCTAATAGAGACTCCACAGATGTGCAGCCTAGGGTGCTTCCTATTTTGGTTATCATTGGTACAAGGCTTGGAGGAGAGCTTTGCAGATGGACTTTTCCGTGGCTCTAGCGTTTATCAGAAGGATCTCATCACACAGATGCCTGTGGGCTTACCAGCTTGCCGAGGGCAGTCACACACTAGCTGTGTCTGCACCCAGGGCTGGCAGGACAGAACCAAACTCAGCCACAGAGGTCATTCAGCCATCTGCTAGACTTTCAAATAGTCTCGTTTGCTCTGGTGCAGTCCTGGCTGTGCTTCTGGGGCTCAGTCACCTCTATGGCTACGAGTGAGCAGCTCATGGGCTGAACCAGTGTGTATGACCGCAGCCTGGCTGGAGGAAATCCAAAGACACTTCTTCCTACCTTGCTTTCTACAACATCTTTGGTGGTGTTAATTTGTAGGTCTTTCCATGAACACCTTCAATCATGCTCCACTGATTCTGGTTGATGGTCTTCAGCTCCATAATATGCAGCCTCTTTGATATGATGTGTGATTGAATTACTTGCAAACATGGATAAGGAATGCATTGCTGCTTTGTTGCAGGTGACAAATATTCCTTGACATGGCAAATTTCTCTAGACAGCAGAGGGACAACAACTTATCCATGGGAAACGCTCAATAATACCCTCACTAGACTTCATCTGTGAGACCCACGAATTTACCCACTGCTGATCAGCAACACCTAAAGCCAATTCTGTGCTGAAAAACTTCCCATCTGATACTTTAACTGCCCTTTTCAAGCACCGAATGAGCACTTGACTGCCCTGACGCTACCTGAGATAAACTGAAAGACACTCATCCCTCCCTCCCATCCCAGCCAAGACTTCAACCATTGTGGGAGTCTCTGTGTACCCCAGAATGTATCCTCACTCTAAGCTATCTTGTTGCCTCATGTGTTTTCATGAAAATTTTCCATGTTTATGAATCCACATTTTCTCATGAGAAACTGTTTCATCAAAGCATTCCCTGTCAGCTGCAGTTTTCGTTCACTTCAAAGGCAAACACTGTGCCAAAGACCTGCATGCTGGGAAATTTCTAAGTCAGATGTCTTGTCTCGAATGTTAAAAGGAGTCATTTTGGGAGGGGTTGTACACAACACATAATGCCCAGTGTTAAGTATTTGAGGTAAACCACATTAAACTGGAAAAGCATCAACAGTATGTAAGATTTAGCACTGCCTGAACTGTGACCCAGAGCTATCTTTTTTTCGTATCATAAACTGTGGTGTCATCAAAGTGTTGACCGTCTAGAGTAGTGTTTAAACCCCTATACTTACTAAACTCCCTGCATTTGCTTGCAAATAAAACTCTGTGTGTGTGTGGTGGAGGTGGGGTGTTAGCTGTTGACATGCTGGGTTGTGAGTGTGTTTATCTCCGTCTAGAAACCTGGACATGGTTCTTGTTCTGGACATGTGCTGGCTCCCGTGTAATGTTGCAAATAGAGGTCTAGCCCCTGGAGAGGCAAAGACAGCCATGTGCAATTTTCTACATTCGCTTGTAGGAATATACACCTGCATCCTGATTTAGGAACGGCACTCCCCGATTTAGTGTTCGCACTGACACACCTCAAACCATGCTCACCCACTCCCTTCTCCCCCTCCTCCTGTGGTGGGATGAAAAGGGGAATTGGAGGCACAAAAGGTAAAGCTCTTGGGTTGAGGTAAGAAAAATTTATGGGAAACAGCAATGAGATAAGAAAACAAAGAGTAACAGCAGCAATACTAATAAAAACGTGTACAAGAAATGACCGATTCACACATGAGTTCTCACCCCGACAATAACTGACTGCTCCTTCCACCAAGCTACCCTGTCCCCTGTCTCCAGAAAATGAGAGGTGGTATAGAATAACCTCTGGATCCTACCTATGCCCCCTCCTGCCTACTGCAAAAATTAGCACTGTCCTGGCCAGAACCTGCCAAGGCAAGCAGGAAGAGAAGGTGAAAACACATCACCATCAAAAATAGTTTATGACAGTGAGGTACCCTCTCCAAATCAAGACATTTGAAATTGTTCAGCTATGTCTGCTCAAAGTCACTGCTTTGCTGGTAGGTGGCTAGAGACTCTGCTGGGGGAGACAGGGCTTTGTGTCAGGTACATTGGGGACATAACTCTTATATGGCTTTTCTTCATGGAAAGTACTGCCAAGGAAGTTCTTAATAATACTCTGACAGAAGTCAAGTAGGCTTTCCTTTTCCAGAGCAAGTTCATTATACATGCTGAGATAAGGATTAGTGTCCCTCACCGTCATAGTTCACATTTTGTGACAGAAAAGTACCTCTGGCTTCTCCAAGTGGTTGTCCAGGGCTTCCTTTAGCTTCAGGCACAACGCCTTTTCATGTTCACAAGATTTTTTTTTCAGCTCTCACAGCAAATGCCTTACTTATTTATAGAAATGAAAGACCAGCTAGATTTTGAGATGTATATATGTATACTGTAGGTCAGTGTACCAGCCCAGGCTAAGCTCTCAGAAATACCACTTAGCCTTTTATCTTGAAACCAGGATGCCTCTGGTAAAGCCTTTTGGGCCAGTGTGTGTGCAAATTCGTGCTACTTTAAATCTGATTATATCACAGCTCCCTCTGTGGACTGTCATTCCAAGCATGGATATAGATGATGTTAAACAGCAGCTACAAAGATTAAATATTTAAAATCAGCAGGTCTGGATAACCTGCACATGTGATTTTTAAGACATCTAACTGAGGAGAACCAAGGAGCAAAAATGGTGATTTTCAGTGTACTGGAAAACTTCCAGCAGTTTCCAGAAGACTGGAAGAAAGTCAATGGTATGTCAGTATTTTAAAAACCCGTAGCAGGAAGCTTGGATATTACAAGCATATCAGAACTATTTGGAAGCAAAACAAAATGTTGAATTGTGAGTTTAGGACTTGATTTTAAGGATAGAAAGAAAGCTGTTTCAAATCAAAATTGGTTTATGGAAAACAAACCTTGTCAAACTAAAATATCTTTTTGTAATGAGACTGACCATTGCTGGAGGCAAGTTATTAAAGTTAAGGGAGATGACATGGTACTACTACTTTTGCAGGAACTCTACATTATCAGAAATTTCATGTTTAGATTGAGACTGTAAAATGTAAAGAAATATTCAAATTGCTCAGCCAAAACCTATAGAAAGGGTACCAAAAAGACTAAACACTTCTGACATAACCTTCTCTCCTCTGCTATTAATTTTGAAACACAGGAAAAGGTAAGACTCATATTGCTCACCCATGCAAATGGATATTTGCATAAATGACGCAAAAACTAATGATAGCAGGATAGTGATGGCTTTGATTGCCGCTGAGCAGCTCAAGTTATGCAAATACACAAATACTGTTCCAACAAATGAGTAAAGGGCAGTGGCAGGTAAGTTCACCAATAAGCCTTTCTTTGGGATGTTCTTTCTCATATATTCTCTCTTAAATAATCAGTCCATGGCATTATGCTCCAAAATAAATACAAGTTAGTCGTCTGCTGCACACCAGCAGTATGCACCAGATGTTTGAAAGCTGTGAATACATTTAAAATGCCATTTTGCAGTGTCTGATTATTAACAGGATGAAAATTTTGGGCTCTATGCAGGAAGCTGCAATGACTATCTTATATGTGAAGGATTCATTTGATTTGTGGCAGAATGGCTGCATTTCCCCACTGCCAGAGAAAGCAGAGGAAATTAGTATGAACACACTCTCACTGAAGAGGGTGAGAGAAAGCCTGTGTGCGTGCATTCATAGAGATGTTGGGTTTACATTGATCTGAACTCATCAGACCTGTAAATTGAGAAAAGTGAATGAATTCTAGTTCATCCTGTGTAGACTTTCCCGTGGGTGTAGCAATCACCCCCCAGTCTCAGCTGAGAGTTTTCACTAGCTGATACCTTCGTTTCCTGTTGTGGATGACCCCAGGAAGTACAACCACAGTCAAATGGACACAAAGGATCAAGTAATCACAGTCTAAAAAGGCGCTGCTCCTTGACTGAGAGTTGCCACCATGAAGGTGGGAGACGTGGAGTTTATTTTACTTTTCATGGGTCTGAAAAGCCCAGGTTTAGGGTGGTTACGTCTCTAGTTCTCTAACCACTGCCTGCCACCACCTAACACCAGACAAAGGGTGCGTGTCTGAGATCTACGAAGATAGTTGGGCATCTACCTCATCTCAGCTTCCCATGGGTATCCCTGGAGATTGGAGATGGAGACAAACCACTGTTTGCTGAGGATCTTTCTTTACAATCATAAGAAAGTGGCCACTAACAGAGCTATGCATCCAGGACGTGTGTATTAATGAACTCTAGGAAGAGAGGCACAGCTTAATTTGGGAGAGAGAATACTATTTTCCAGGATCACTTAAATGAATAAAACGACCTATTCTAGCCGCCGGACTGCTCTGGTGATCCCAGTAATTCTGCATTGAAGTATAACCCAGGGCAGCTCAGGATGCATCTTCACTAGTGTTTCTATTTGGATCAGGAGTGTTCTTTTCAACTGCATGTTCCAGTTTAGTGTGCTTTGTGAAGCACTGTTGGAAAGCACAAGCTGGGTTCCTCTGGGATTAACCAAAAACAGACACTGCAGATCAGGAGCGCTGTTCCATCTGCAAAAGGGATGGTCCTACTACAGCTAGTCTGAAGTAAAACCTTCAGAAACTCATATATCACAAACATCGGGTCCTCTGCACCTGAACTGATTTGCTTTGCAGTTCACTCTTGCCGTGCTGCACGGCTGCTGCTGCAGATACACTCCCTGGCCAAACACCAGCTTAGGGTGTTCATCATGTCTGAACGTCTCTGTGTTAAACAAAATGGCATTTTCTGTCTTCCAGCTGTAACTGAAAGAGCTGCATGCCCACACTTCCAAAAAAAAGAATTTAATTGGGACTAAAACATCCTCTTCAAATAAATCTTGGAATAAAATGAGGCAGATACAGAGTAGAGATGGAGAAGACAGCAACATAACACCATAAAGCATTCCTCAGAGAAAAATCTTGAGCCCCAGCACATTGAGTGTGTTCTGCAATGGGATTGCTTATTCCTGTCCCAAACCTTCAGTGTTTCTCTCTAAAGGGAATAATTTTCTAATGTGCCTGAGGAGCTGGATAAGCGTGTGAAAGCGTAACTTCCAAGTCTTTTTCATCAGGAAAATGGAGTTTTACATTGATTTTTTTTTTTCAAAAGTAGCTGCTTCAAAAAAATGCCAAGGTTTTTTGGAAGGCTGTAAATTGGATAAAACTCATGAGATTTTCATTTTTTCAGAAGTTTTCAGGCTATGAACATTTTAGTGCTTAAAATCTGAGGGAAATTTTACCCAAAAAAACTAGCATGATTTTCTTTTTAGTCTCTGCATAAATCTTACTGGGAATAGGATCCATGTTAAAAGAAAACACAGAAGGTCTTCTCTAAAGTGCTACAGTTTACTACAACTGCCACAAAATAAATTTATGAATTTTTTTTTAAGAGCAAAAGAGCAGTGTGTGAATTTAGATCCAGAGGTGAAACATAAATGGAGGAGAATTTTTGTATCACTTGTAAACTAAAAAAAGAGTGATTTTTAATGTACCTAGTTTTAAAAAAATATATTTGATGAAAAACAGAGAAAAGCTATTATGTACTGCTAATGTGATAGAGGTAGCTAAAACTTAGATGCATAAATAGAAGTAGAAGTATTATATTGTTTAGAAAAACAAACTGGTGGAAACCTATAAAAATATTCCCATGATATTTGCATTCAACTACATGTTATTAGTTAATAGATATGCAATAAAAATTCAGGTAAGAAGATGGCACTAAAAATCCAAAACTGTCATTTACTGACACTGCTGTCTACCTTTTTAGCAGCCAGGATTTTGTGCATGGACTGTTCCCTTGGCAGACAGAGAAATACTTTTTGTTGTATTTTCTTTCTCGCCTGCTTGCTGCTTCCTGTCTGCATGTGATGACGAGATGTCATTTCAGCGCACAGCGTGGAGACATCTGACAACAGCCACTACACCAGCCCAGTCTGAGCTGCTTTCACTGCCAGAACCAGGACACCTTGGAGATGAAAACATCCAACCTGCAGCCTAACGTGGAAAAATGTTAGCATAGATGCTGCAGGTGTGGGAAAGCACTGCACTCAATCAGGAAAGGAGCGGGTGCCTGGCTGCCAGCTGATGTTGTCCATGAGGCTGTGCCAATGCTATCAGCCATTGAAGTGCTGAGGTCTCTCCAGCTGTGAAGTGAAAAATTCAGAGTGAGTTCTGGTGCCATGCATGCTGCCTCAGAGGGCTGGGATGGTCCACGGCAGAAAGCAACATTTCTCTGTCTTTCAGACCACAGAGGTAATGACTTCCACTAGATGCAGGGGAAGATGAGACTGGGAAACCTTATAGATATGATTGTCTACACAAAGATGCTGAAGATATGAAAACTGTAATTGAGATTGAAATGAAGGCTTGAAATTCCAAAGCTTAGCTAATACACAACTGGAGAACAATGGTGTGGCAGACGGAAGGTAATCTCCCCTGATTGAACAATACCCTCTGCCCGTAAGGCCGGAAGAGCCAGATCAGACCCTGATGGCTTACAGGAATGGGTCCAAAGAGTAGTCTTTAGAGTTTAATATGTAATGTAGTATGGTAATGTAAGGATTCTCATAGGCTGCATGTAAATGTTGTAGGATTTGTATCTTGCATCACATTGGCTACTGGAAACTAGAATATTCATCACAGAGAATGATTTAATGTATTGTAAATGAGAACCTGGCATTCATTCTTTTTCTTACTTCTTCCATTCATTCTTCCCTACACTCTCTTCTTACTTCTTCCTTACATCTTACTTCTCTCACCCCCTCTTGCCCTGCTGTCTCCCTTGCATCATCTCCTGCCCTCATGCCTCTCTCCCTCACCTCTCTGGCCTGCTTTGAGCTGCAGCTAGCAGCTCTAAGCAAGGCCTTTCTACAATAAATCCCTTAATCAAAAAGTTACTTATAGAGATCTCTCATCATTAACCCCCCACGACGGAGGAGTTTTTCTACACTAGATTCCTTGTCCAGTGTCTATGGAAGTCAGTGACAAAGTGCCAGAGTGCCCACCAAAATGGGAAGCAGGGTGGCTGCATTGAAGGTCTAGAGTGAGGGCAGTGGTCATGATCCTGCGCTTGGATGTGCGGGAGGTGGAACATAGAGTGCAGAGGTGCTGTGGAAGGAGAAGGTTGTCCACAGGAAAGGAGAAATTGGGGGGGCCTGTAAAAATCCTTGTAGCCACCTCCTTGCCCGCGTGTCATGCTCTCTGACTGCCACCAGTGCTGCTGCTTGCTGTAGCCATCAGTAGTGACACCTCAGCAAAATTAATTTGATCGCAGGTGATGAAAGTGAGTCATGTCCATTTTGATATTAACTTGTGGAACTTCAGGAGAATCTAAGGATAAAGTCTGTCTCCCACTGGACACCAGGGCTTGGAAAAAAGCTGAAAGATGATTTACACCATTCTGCTGTGCTAAGACACTTTTAGCTTTCCCTAAACAATTTACCCGTGGAGTGTGTCAAAATGCATCTCTAGGGATCCCCTGCCTCCTTCAGCAATGTATTCTAATGCTTCATCACTGAGAACAGTTTTTCTATTGCCTAACATAAATCACTCTTGTTTCTGTTCAAGCCCTAGATTCTTGCTCTTTCTACTTGGGAGGAGAGGAAGAGTTTGCTTTGTCCTCTTCCCACCTACTTCTCACATATCCGAAGACTGTTACTACATCCCCCTTACATCTTCACTTAATTGAAGTAACTATGACAATAGCAATGATCTTTAAGGTTTGTAATCAGTAGACACTGAAAGGAAGATCAATCAGGTTGACATCTTGAGGGAGGTGAGTTCTTTGGCCTACTCGCAGCAATGAGATTTCCTGGCTGACCAGAGTATTGCTGTGTGTACAGGGGACAGGGAGGAGGGAATAGCTGTGGGCTGCACAGATTAGGAGGGCAAGTGAACACTGGTATGAATTTACCTTTACCTGTGGGGGCATTTTTTATGATACTTTTCTATGGCAATTGAAGAGACAATTTTCAGAAGTACTTAGCAAGTAAACGTAAAAACACAGACAAAGCCAGCCTCAGTAAGGACTTAAAAGTGCTCCACCATTTTTTTAAAGTCTTTTTCTACGTGCTTTTATCAGAGACTCTAGAGTGGAGCCACGAGTCCTGCTCATGCAGGATAGTGCATGAAGGAAAGATATGGCAATGGACTGTTTCAAAATATCAAATTCCCCTGAATGAAGCCATCAAAGCAGACTTAGTGCCACCCAGGCCAAGCTTCTGGTGGAGTGGAGATCTCCTGCATTTCATACACCACCACGCAGGCTCTGAAACAGTCACCCCATACTCTAAGAGGCAATTTTTCAATATGAACAAGGTAAGCAGCACAAAGTAATTATTATGTAGTTTTAGCTCATGCACTCATCATTTGATGTTTAAAATAAAAGCTTAAGTGGAAGAGGGTCAGAATGCAACAAAAGCCAGAGTGACAAGTGCCATGAAGGGCTGCAGTATAATTAGTGTTAGGTTGTATTTGATTCAATAGTTTTATTGTAAGATCATTGTTCAATAAAATGCTCAGACATTTTTACTGAATTAAAGCTTCAAAGTCTCACTTCAGTATTGGTTTTATTTTTTAAGTCAATAATTTATGAATAAGGCATATGCTGCCATGTTAATCAATTCATTATTTCGTGCAAATACCAGCAAATAGATTTAAATATGATTAATTGATCCGTGTTAATACTAGCACAGATGTATACGCTTCCATTAAATTGAAATAAGGTATGATCTAGTATTTATGAAATAGCTTCTGGATACTGGGAAATTTTCAAAGAACACAAAGACAGTAAAATTCTGGGGACTTAGTGACAACCGTAGAGTGCACAAGTGCAGCAGATCTATTAACAAAACAACCAGCTTTTCAACTAATTTTTGGCTACAACCAGTGTGTTTCTCAACTGTAATGCAAGATAAGAAGGTGACAGTTATTAATTTCAAAGACTCATTAAACAATAGAGACCAAGTGCATGTAGCTTTAGCTCATCTCATAACCACCATAATCAATGTGCCCACAACTTGAAGGAATACTCTGTTGGCATTCACTGTCAAAATAAGCTACAGCTGAGAACTGGCTAGGTTTCTGATTAAAATAATCTGTCAAACAGAAGCAAATTAACCCTGCAGTGAAACTGATGCCGTCGCTTTGATGGGTAAAATTTGTTTACTATATGAAATTCTGTGGTCAGTGCTGTGATAATATTCTGCAGAGCAATGCAAGGAAAAGTGTCACAGTCTGTCACTTTCTTGATGCTTTGAGAAATTGCAGGGGATGTGATTTTGTTTGCTTTTGCACACATACATACACTCACAGAAATAATCTGAGAAATCCTCACTGAATATATTTCAAAATTGCTTTCTCTGGGTGCCATAACATTGTTTTCATTCGTTTCATTGAAAAATACAAATATGCCATAGCACAGCAAATTCTATTTGCGAAGCTTATGGCCTGCTGAAGCAATATGTTAGTATGATTTGTCACAACAATAGCCTAATTTGCCTGTTTTAGGAAGGAAAACATAATCCTCTGGCAACATGCAAAGTGTTTTATTTTCCACATGAAAATTAAGGCTGTATATTGAAGAAGAAATGTATCCCTATAACTAGGGCTCTAAGAACAGCTGTGTCAGATTTTTCCTCAGTTTCCCCTTTGACAAATTTTCCCCTAATCTTGCTGTATCTGTAAAATTGTGGTAGTGCTACTTTCTACTACTCTTTGTCTTGTGTTTGGACTGTAGCTCTGTAAGACAAGAGCTGTTTCTTTTTATGTGCAGTACTGCCAGCTTAAGATGTTTTTCACATGTCTCATGATATTTGATGCTTTCCACAGCTCTTGTCATTATGTGAGAATCTCAGCATTCATTAAAAAAGAAAAGTTCCAATCCTAATGGCTGTAGATAAAAGCTCAGATATGGGCTGTGCATATACAGTAATCCTCAAAGAGTAGACAAGAAGAGGATAACAAACAGGAGCCTTAATTTTATAGCTCCTGGTAGATCAGTGTTTGCTTGTCATTTTTTAGCTGATTATTTGCAATCCCTCAGTTTGGGGGTCGCTTCCTCAGCACATTACAGCACAGAAAATGAGGCCATTCTCACCTTCCGGCGTTGATAGGACAACTGGACAAGTACCCCTGGTGGGGCCTCAGTCCTGCCGATGGATATGTGAGTGCACCCCTCCTTCTGGGGCTACGACTGCTGGAGTCAGTCTGGTCCTCAAGTGTCCATAGCACTTGGGAATAGGCAGCATTTGTCCTGTGTAACCTAGCACACCGTTAGTAAAAGACATGTCACTGCTTTGTGGGTACTGGGAACTCAAAGATAGCATCCTCTCAACGTAATTTCTTTTTCTTCTTCTTTTTCTTTTTCTTTTTCTTTTTCTTTTTCTTTTTCTTTTTCTTTTTCTTTTTCTTTTTCTTTTTCTTTTTCTTTTTCTTTTCCTTTTCCTTTTCCTTTTCCTTTTTTCTCTTTTTCCTTATAGCAACTGTTTTTCTCTCAGTATGTGGATTTTTTTTTTTTGTGGTAAGATTTGGCACCATACTCACTGTTTGCAAGCACCTACTTCTGCTGCTGGTCCATTCCTGACAAGTAAGTAAGTGTTGTTCAGCTGATAGGAGACCTGTTTGTTCACCATCTGAAGCAAGTTTTGCCAAGACTCCCTTGCAATTTTGTTTTTGCAAGGGCAGCATCTCTTTTCTGACTGGTGATCTGCCTTTTAGGTGGTGCCGTCCCACCTGTACAAAAAATCCCACTTCTCTTTCTACACTTAAAGTTTCAAGGGGCACTTCTCCAATATCACTGTATTTTGAAGAAATATACCCTGAAATGTGGTGGAAATCCAGGGGCAAAGGAAAACGAGGGAAGGAAAGGAAACAACATGCTCAAAGACAAGTATCTTTCATTACCTGCTGCGTCTGTAACAAATGAGAAACAAAAAAACCCTGTTTGGTTTCCTCTTAGGTTTATTCACAGTATAGCAGCTTCCTTTACCCTGTGCCCGAAGCGTGTATGTGTATGTACCATCTGGACCCTTGTTCAGCTCTAGTCAGTATTTTTCAGTACGGATTTCTCTCGTGGTGAGTGCTTTTCCCGTTAGGACTTGATGGCATTGCTTTTGGTAGGATATGTGTGTTCTTTTTCCTCTGCTACTTTCTGGAGAGAGGCACTACAAATCCCAAGCAGTCAATACCTGTGATACCTGGTATTTTTGGACTTCAGTGTAACAGCTGACTGTGGCCTGCTGAAGAGCATAACTATTTTTGTGATTTCTGCTGCAGGAGAGGAACTTGATCTTTCCCTGTAAATTTTATGGTAGATTTGCGCTGACACCACAACCCAGGAACGGGCTTCTGTGACCCCAGTGCAGCACTTCCTCTCCACGCAGTACTCAACCTGACATACTGTGGAATCATATCTTTAACCTCAGTTTCCATAAACTAAATTACATGTAATATGCTGTTTTGAAAAAGCATGAGATGCTTTGAAAAAATGCACATCTTAAATGCAAAATACTGTTGGCCTTGTTTGATTTCAAGCAGCATAAACTCCTTTTTGCCTTTCCCATATTGTCTGTTCCTTTTGTCTCAATGCAAAATTTACATTACTGTCTTAATGAGTGATGGAAAAGTGTGTTGGATACAATGCACTAATAAATTAGGTCATGGTATCTGATGGCTTGTAGCTCATCAGTCCTTTTGCAGGAGAAGCAGAAACAGTGGAAGGAGCTTGCACAGGTCCCATGATCATACTATTCACTAAGCAGACAGTGCAGATTACCTGTAGGACAGCAGTAACTGCTATAGGTTATTGAGCTGCAGGCACCAGGGTGAGCTCATCTCATGTATCTTTATATCTACAGTACAGATGTGTTCCCTCTGGCCACCAGCCTAGGAACCCCTGAGAGTTGACCAGGAAAACCAGGGAATTTTAGGAGTAATTAATCTGAAACATTGTATACATCTACTCAAATCTTTAAAAAAATCGTATACCCAAAGTGATTCGTTTCTTCAACCAACCAGCTCAGGTGTTTTCATTGTAGCCATCTACATCTGATCACATAAAATCCACACCAGTGGACTCATTTCTGATCTGGAAAGTACTTTAGATGCCATAGATGGGCCTTTTCATCCATAAGCTCCTTTCAAAATGGTCTTCCCATCAAATTCATGATCATTAACTCATGCTTGGCATTGCTTTAGGTGGAAGGCATTATCATTTCTGTTTTGTCATTACTAATGGCTGGATAAATAAAAGATACTATAAAAAACAGCAGCTATTCCTTTGAGATTTGTGTTTTGGACTGTGGCTATGGCTGCTTAGGTTGTAATTTACTGAGATTTATGCTGAAGAAACTCAAGCTTATCTTTTTCATCAACGTTTCACCATGTGTGCCATTGACTGCAAGTTACCATCTTGTTTTTGCATTGGTACCTCAGCTAGATCTGACTTTCCCTTGACTTACACTAGGATTGGACTGGATTCTTGAGTCTTGCTCTAAATAACATTCATAGAAGTGATGCTGGACATTTTCCAAAGTTTAATAACGGTTTCCTTAATTTTTTAAGAACTGAAACCTCTTGTGTCTTAAGAACATGGTAGCAAAACATCAGGAGCAAGGGAGGATGATAACAGGAAATCTTCTCAAACATATTTGAGCTACCAAGTATCTATTACTTGCAGCCCCAGGGGCACTGCCATGGGATTTTAACAGGCATAGCATGCAGGCACTATATGCATGGGGTTTTTAAACAATGTGAGCACTCCCAGCGTAAATGAGGCATTTGGTCAGCCCCTGTGAACGGGCAGCAGGACTTAGAGATAGCCATACAAACAGCATCCTCATTGCTAGTGTCTTACGGTCAAGAACCTCCTCCTATTTCTTAGTCTAGGGACAGAATTCATCTCCAAAGTCCCCCACAGGCTTCCACAATGGCAGATTAAGTGTCAGCACAACTTCTAAAATGACCAGCAGATCCTGATACTACATCATATTGAGTTCTTCATGGTCTTGTGTCGAAACTTGTCTAGGTACATGTGGCTTGATAGAGCATTCTGAGTAGAGGGATTCTGGTTCTTCTGACGAGTTTGCAATTCCCCTTGAGAAAGTTAAGTGAAACCTGGTTGACCTCTACAGTTTCCTGTAACAGATATTTTTCAGTCATAAAGACAAACTCCTCTTGGAGTTACATTAGGACCCAAAGCCACAAACACAGGTGAGAGACGAGATTACTCAGAGCTAGATGGACAGGAGGTTTTCACTGGGGAAACCTCATGCTTGCAGGTGCTGGAGATGGATGTTCTTCTGGTGGAGCTACATGTCTAGTACAGTAGGAGGCAAAAGAATCAAGGAACACTTGCAAAGAAGCCCCCCTGACAACACTTGCTGTGCAATCCCAAAGAAGGCATTGGGAGACACCACTGCACTGGCTGGAAGAAGGACTGGAGTAGCCATCACAGAAACTTTCTTCTGTTGTGTGATTCCTCCATGTAGAGCTCCAGGAAATGGGAACTGTGTCTGATCTTTGTGAGAGGTGAAGCCACAACAAGGAAGCACCACATTCCATGGTGAGCATCTCCTGGGGCTGGGTTCAACTCTCAAGACTCGGATTACTTGGCAGGTGACGTGTGTGAAAGGATCTACCTCAATGATTGCACGCTGTGTGCTTACACCCCACGTCATTCCTGATTAAATGGCTGGGCATGGAAAAACAAAACTTTCAGGGTAAAGAGACTGAGAAAAAAGGTCCTGGGTATTTAGGCAATCACAGGATGAAATCAATCAATCAATCAATCAATGTATGCAGTCAGGAAAATAAAGACGTAATTGTGAGGTACAGCAGCTCGGTGTTTCTTGTAGCTGGGAGGTGTGCCCATGCCGTTGTAAAGGGACTGTTAGAATCCTGTACAAGCTCATACTCAAAACTGTGAATTCCAGGTGGAAGAAGGGAAAAAAAGGGTCATTAAAAAGAAAGGAGAAGTGGAGCACTCATTTCACAAGAACAGAAAAAAAGAGCGTGGGTGGTTTAGACTAGAATACAGAGTTACGATCGCTCTGTATATATCTGCTAAATGGCTAATCACCGGGTAGTCATTAAAGAATTAAAAGTTATTGAAGTAAGATGACAACACTGGCACGAGGACAAATGAGAGGAAAGTGGCAATGAATAATTTGGAATGGGAATTAAAAAGCCAGTTCTCATCCTCCAAGCCCTATCTGACTGGAGTAAGGAATCAAGTTGGCTAAGGTTTTTAAAATGAGCTTGTTGTGACTAAGTGACAGTAGTCAGCTTCCCAGTGTATCCTGCATTTGCCTTTTAAAATAATACAGGCAAAAAGGAAAGCTCAACATTTTGTTTACAAGAAGGTCTTTGTCAATGATGGAATAACTAACCCAAAACAGCAGCCTTCCATATTTAGAGCTTCAAGACAGGGACACCTTTCTTCACCTTAACACCAGATTCTGGAGGGTTTTTTGGCTGAAAAACCATTGAAAAAAATTTGAAGCCCGACAGTTCTTTTCTGGCTTCTCATGGATAGTATTTGTCATTTGTAAAATTTGCAGAAACCAATCCGAAGCAATCAGTTGATGGCAAAAACACCCAGGGTACATGAAGGATTGTGCTGTGTTCAATAATCTTACTCTCTGGATGAAATCTTGGCTTCAATGAAGTCAAGGTGAGTACCATCCTTGATTTCAAGCTTTTTTTTCCAGTATTCTGACTTTTATGCATTCATGCTTGCTGTTAATCAACACATCTCACACAGAGAGGCAGAACCTAGAAGGATGGTCAAGGCGTATTTATGCTCTAAAAAATGTAAAACATTCCAGAGCAAAAATGATGGCATTAGAATGGAGCTCAAGGATTGCATTTTTAGCTTCTAAAAAAAGTTCTCCGTCTATCCATGACACTGTAAGTGTAATTTCCCTGTGACAGACTAAAACACTCAGTGAGCAATGCTTTTTCTCATAGGTGTTTTTTCACTTTGTAGTTCTTCAATCTTCATTTATGCCACTTCTCCTTCAAATGTTCTGGGTTTTGTTTATGTCTTTTACCTTCCCCTCTCCTCCATTTCTTTCATGGAGCTGGATTTAGATGCCCCTGGACAGATGGAATGTAAAGAAAATCACCTAGAAATTCAGATGAGTTTGAATAGTTTAATGTCCTTTCTAGTTTTAAATTCTTTAGGGTTGAGCCTCCTTTTTAAAAGACATTTTTGATTCACTTACCTGAGATTATGCAAATCTCTGCTGAACTCAGAGCAGCACGGGTTATTTCCCTGAATAAAATTAGCAGACACTTAATAAGACACATCTACATTTGTACAGCACCTTTTATCTCACTGGATCCCAAAGCACTGCTGAAATGTAGTAGGATGTTGAAACTGAAAAACATTTTTGAGGTGTTAATTCTCCCTTTCTCACTAATGTATCCCACTGACATTTGTGCAGTAATTCTTACTTCATAACAATGGAAATCAGAGATGAACCAATCTATAACTTCTTCCAATCATTTACCAAAATTAATTCATCCTGGACCATTTATTACCTGATCATGAAAGCTTCGTGCATGTTTTCTCCAAATGCCTTCTTCAATATACTCACAAAAACTTAGGATTAAAAAAATACCTGAAACAAGCTTTTTTCAAAGCTACATTCACTTTGCGTAGAGCTGGCAGGACATAACTGCCCACTCTGGACTTCATTTGCAGCTCTCCTAAAGTGTGTCCTTCAAAAGTCTTAATTTCCTACTGTCTCTTAAGATTTTGAATGTGTCTGCCTAGTAGTTTTTATCTTTCCTCTTTATCTATCTTTTAACAATAGATGGGACCATTTTATCTAACCACTTGTTTGGTGGCTATGCTTTTTGTGGTCTTCATGTGTTTAAAATTATTAACAAGTACTACTTTTCTGCTTTTTGAGTTCAGCCTCTCTTGTACCTCTCCATTTATTCTCCACTTTCACGAGCACAGGCTCATCTGAAACTGTCCTCATCCTGTCCTCATAGTTCATATCCCTGTGGTGTGTTTTTCATACTTCAAAATGAGCTGTAGAGAGACTTATGTCCAACACACAACACACACACACCCTTACGCACACACACCCTACATCCGCTAGTTTCATGTTACATCCCATCTTATGGATACTTCATGTACATATGTGCATGATTGTGATACAGTAAACTTTTAATATGATTCAAAAATAAAGGCAACAGAAATGTCAGAAGCTGTTGGTCACTTCCCAGTGGAGATAAATACTTCCGCGAAACTGAGAAGAAAACACTCCATCCTGAATAGCTGTCACCACTTCTTGGCAAGATCTTGCTTTTGTTTTCTAACACCTCACTTCAGACCAAGTGACAACACAGAATTTTTTTAAGAATTTGTCTTTTCTTAAATGCAACATTACTCTTTGGCCTGAAAATAAATAGTAATTTTGTCATGATATCTAGAAAATTAGCCATATTTTAAATCTCTTTTTCAGAGATTTCAAAGAAAAGGCTAAAATCTGTTGTGTCAGATATTCAGGGAAAAAGACTGAAGCTGGGTTATGGATGTACCTGTCTGGTTTCACTAGCGTGGTTCTCGCAGCTGTCCCTGCTTTTGGCTGTATTTGTGCATTAGGCTCAAAAATGCTGGCAGACAACAAAGCCTTCTGATAAAGATGTCAGTCTTGAGTCCCAGCCAAATGTCAGCAGGGGCCTTTTTGTGGACTCTGGCAGGAATTGGCTCATGAATGAAAACCTAAAATATATTACGCAGCAAACATGGAGCTTGGCTATTAGAAGCCCTGACAGAGAAATTACCTAATGGACTTTGTCCTGTGCATCAAATAATAGTTCTGGATGCGTGGCCTTTGTTGTTAGTATGTTCACAAGAGACACCTAATTAGATTAGGAGGGCTTTGAATAAGGCAGTGGTAACCAGCTGGGAGAGCCCGGTGCAGACCAGTCGGCAGTGAGGAAAGGCAACGTCCCCTGCAGTTACCAAGACTACAAGGAGCTTTGGCAGCTGGAACACAAGACATGAAACTGTTCAGTGCAAAGTTTGGCACTGAGGTGGGAGTCAGTGCCTTGGGCAAAGGAGGCTGTGTTCAGGCATTTGGAGATGCTCTCCTTTGGTGCACTCAGTGAGGCCATCCAGTGGCACTGGAGCCACATGAGCAGGCGGTGGGCATGGAGCAGAAGAAGCCCATGCACCTGGTGCCACTGGATGGAAAATAAGAAGAAAGGAGAGCGTGTCAGAAAAGTTTAAAGCACTATTCATCATAAACAGCCTTCATGTTCAGTCATGAAATTAGGCAGCAGCTCTGAGACGAGAAACTAGAAATGCTGATGCCATTTATACACCGTGAGAAAAATAAATATGCTGCTATTTGACTGCACCTAACATCAGCTCACATACGTCCAATTAATTAACATGGCAGCTAATTAACAGGACAGTTTTGATCTGCCATAGCAAAGCTTTGATATATAGTAGCTCACTAGGTCATTTCTTTCAGTAAGAATTAAAACCAAATACGTTATATTGGCCCATTTGCAGATCTCCATAGTACCCTAATGGCATCAGCGTGACATCTGAATCTGGACAGAATTAATCTGAGATGACAAAAGGTAAATAAAAGTTGATGTAACCAAGGAGCACAAAAATAGTCATGGAACACCACCAGATAATCTGGGCCCCTAGTAAAGTGCGAGTGGTCTCTCACAGACTCTTGTTTGCTGGTTTTGGTTATTTCCCTCTCAGAAATCAGAGCAGGACTGAACAAATGAGCAACAAGGCCAGGAAGATATTTGGAGCTGTTCCTGCTTTAGCACATAACTCGGGATCCTGTATTTTGAAGGAAACACTGTTAGTGTAGCCGCAACTCTTTGCTAGCTGTTAAAATACCCGTCCAGCAGTGAAGATCTGGTCTCCTACAGACCTGGCTGGGGTCTGACACCCATTGGCACCTGGAAGAGAGAAGGAAATGCACATCACCATAGGATCTGTGAGCCATCAGGATTTAGAGACAGTTCCAGGGTAGGCCACAAAAAAAAAAAAAAATTGGTTTAAAAATACCTCTGCCCTTTCGAGGGTTTCATGTTGCACCCGCCAGAAGCAGAAAACGGAAGCTCACCTTACATTTTAATCAGTCTTTCTCTCACTTAATTTTAATCTGACCCTGAGTAATACCCCCTAAGAAGATTCATTTAGAAGCAGATTACAGCATCTAATTTGCTAATGATGAGACATCATCCTCAGAATCACAATCTTCCGTCGGGACTTAGAAAATGCATCAGGAAATAAGATAAAAATGTCCTGAGCCCTCAGAGGTATCTTACAGCTGGAGTGCTTGTCCTCAATTCTTCCCAGCCCTGGCTCCAGTCCTGCCTTAGAGCTGTGTCTGGCCATACTGGACTGGACTGCAGTAAACAAGCAGAAGCAGCCAGGGTAAGGGTTTGTTTGGGTTGGAGACCTGCAGGGGGGAACAAGACAGTTCCCATAGCTCAGTGCTCCAGGACCAAGGGGCTCAGGTCTGCAGGCAAATACGGATTGCAGCCAGTGCTTGCAACTGGGAAATGTGTTATGAAGAAACATCTTATATACAGATGAGAGATCTCACAGTTTACAGCCAAGGGGAAGGACAGCTGGTTTTTTATCAGGATTTGTGGTCAGGTGTATGGGCAGGATTTTCTGTGAAAAGCAAAGAAGAATCACGGGACACCCTTGGGGAGTGAAACACAGGGGAATCTGCACCACTTGCAATGGAACAAGGAAGGGAGGGAAGGGACTCTGGAGTTTTTTGCTCAGGAAAGGGGCTTATCTAATACAGAAGTTCTCAGAAAAGAAAAACAGAGTATCCTTTATATTCTCTGGTTATGAAATTCTTTGTTATTGCAACCTGATTC
Organism: Melanocharis versteri; assembly: GCA_013397845.1. Lineage (NCBI taxonomy): Eukaryota > Metazoa > Chordata > Aves > Passeriformes > Melanocharitidae > Melanocharis > Melanocharis versteri. The sequence goes on from VZTG01006405.1 coordinate 874,396, forward strand.
TGCTTAAATTCAGTGGAAGACTTTAAAGTGTTTCAATTTCTAAAGGGTAATTTTGTGTAGTGAAATTAATTCTAGCAGCTGAAGAAATAGAAGACATGAATGGAAAGAAATGCATTAAACCAAAAGTACCACAGTATCTTCAACTTATATCCCAAGCAGAAATAGAAAATATTTTAGAAAAGTCTCCAGACTAAGCAAACTGAGTCAGCATTTTAGAAGTCACCTTAGGAGTAGCAGAGAGCTCAGAAGTATTGCAAAAGCATTTGATCAGCAAAGAAATCTGTGTTCAATAAAAGGAGTATTGCCAAAAGTCAAGCTGAGTCAGACTTGCGGAGGATATTAAAAGACACAGCAAAAGATTTCCCAGCTGCATGAAAGAAACAGAAACCTGTATGGAAGAAAACTGTAACAGTAAAAATCAAGAACTAGCATCCCAAAATTGGCTAGAACACAATCTGTGCACCCATCCCACATACAAAAGCAGAAGACAGTCAAGAAGTGAGAGTGGCCTTCTCATCCAATTTTCATGACATTCATGAATGCTTAAATAGAAAAACCCAATATCCTGGGCGCCACTGTAGTCCATAGCTCCTAAGGTCAGGGAGAAAATTTGTGAAGGCAACATGGGCTATAAACTGAGAAACAGGGGAAGAGCTGCTCCTGCTCCCCACAGCTCCTCTCCAGGCTTTTGCTGGTCTGTCACCAGGCGGGCAGGAGGTGCTGTCAGCCCTACACAAACAGGATCCTTTTCTACCTCACTTTCCCCAGCCTCTCTCCTCCGCCACCTTCTCCTCTGAAACACCTCTCACTCCAGCAATGCTCCGTCCAGGATGGACTTCCAGATGTACCTGTGTCATGCCTACTGCAGTATGAGGGGGTAGAGGGAAAGAAGAGCAGCCTGCCTTTCATCATAGAGGAGAGACAGACAAACTCAGCAATCCTGCCCCTGTATGATGCCCTTGCCAGTGGCCCCCCCCAGTGTATCTCTAGGTGGTCAAGGACAGAGTTTTCTGTAGGATTACTGGGAAAACACTTTTTTGTCAAGAGTGGGGAAAATCCAACTGTGAAGAGGGCAATTCTCTAGGAACTGGTATATTGTTTCTATACCATGATGATGAAACTGTCTTCTGCAACCTCTTGTGCTCAGCAGGGAAATCAGGGTGGGATGTGGAAGGAAGGGTTGTTCAGGGTTGTCCAAGGAAGGAAGGAGAAGGAAGATCTGGGTCTACATAGGGAGGGTAGAGAGATACCTCCTTGGCAATATTGATCCTTTTCTTTTGCGCTGATGAAGAAGTCAAGAATCTCCTATAGCTTCTCGTGCTGCAGGGCAGTGGATGGAGTCTCCGAGCACAGCGGGGACATCCCGCTAGGATCTGCTGTGCATCTCACCCATGCTGTGTTGCTGGCCTGAGGGCTGGGAATGGTAACAACATCTCACTGTACCCAACAGCCTGCCCCATTACTGGACAGCCAACTGGAATTTGTTGATTTAAGATATGCCTACGTGTCATTTTACCCCACACAGCAATAAGGCATGGTGCAGACTAGGTATTCTCTTAGGTGCAGTGTTTGTTTGGAATGTGACAGAGAGAGCCCAGTTACAGTAAAGAGTTGATGTCTGGCAGTCAGCAGCATGTAAACTGCCTGTCCTTGTGCTATCAGCTGTCACAGGAACTTGCAAGGACATACCTCCTAGAGGATGTCATGATGCTGTACATTCATATTTGCACCTTGGACCAATGATGCACAAGTGTTACAATACATTTGTAGCAGAGTTTGTCATTTAAGTTCCATCTCACGCATCACTTCCTCCTCACGCTTTTGGTTCCTTTGAGGAACCAAAGTGACACAAAGTAAATGGGAACAATCAGAGCATTCACATCGAATTGTACTACTGCTTCAGACCAACCCACTAAGACAAACATGGCCAGTGGAGATGCTGAAAGAAGTGAGAAAAGCTGACAGGTTCTCCAACAGCCTCTACCAGCAACTGAGTTGATGTGAAAGAGGAAAGTGGTTTTAAGATGGAACTTTGTACATTTCTGAATGCAATTTCATGATTGCAAGAGAACTAATCAAATGGTTCAGACATTCCTTTCTATTGTGTGTCCTGCACTGGGGTGTACACCAACACCAAACAGAACTGGTATGATCAGCTGGTTGTGCTAGTACTGCCTGCTGGGAATTTGCACTTTGTTTCGATAAGCCATGATGGCCACTTATTAGCCAGGGGGTCAATGGGTATAGTCTATTTCCTAAACTGTGCTTCAACAGGTGCTACAATTTGTTTTTTAACCATTTGGTTCAAGTAAATAGCAGTGCTATGAAAAAAAGTTGCTGCATAGACCTCTGTGGAAATTTTCACATGGCCTGGAACTGTACTGGATGTCGATAAGAAAACCTGCCTGGCTGAAAATTAGTAGGACAGTTTCTAATGTGAGAGAAGGTGTGGTCTGGGGAATTTAACAGATTACCAGGTATGGTGCAGCTGTTCATATGTGCCATGAAAAATATCTCACAAAGTTATAGGGTTTTGCTTTAATTCTATAGATGGAAATACAAATATTATACAGTACAATTTTGCTAAGTAAGAGAGATTGTGCATGTGCAATAACCCATTACTTGAACTGAACGAGAAAGAGAAAAGGAAAATAAAAATTTATCTGTTCACTTGAAAATAAAAATGACATTTCATAAAATAAACTTCAGGACTACATTACTGAAAAAAAAAAAAGGTATCTAAATATATCACACTTATATTTCACCAAAATAATAAATGTGGGTTGATATGGTATCTTTCGTACTCAGGAAATTCCTCATGGGTTCACATGATAACACATGGATGTCTGATCAGTTGATCTGTGGCAAATTTAGCTATTACACATTCATCTTTGCTCACAGAGATATTTCAGTTTTGCAGTCTAAGGAAGAATTACAAAGTTGAGGAACATATCAGATTTAGAAATCTGTTTGCTCATTTTTTACCTAAAGTCATGAGCTCTCCAGTATTAGTTTTTGTGACTTTCTTTTAGAGGAAGAAATTCTTGTGTATTGTCATTAATTGAGATGGACTTTGACTATCAAGAACTGAGTGGAATTTACATGTAATGGGTGGCAGCTGATAGCCGGTTGTCCTAAGGGAAGGACATTCAAAAGGAAGCAGTAAAGAATTTCCAGGAAAATACAAGCACAGCATTGCATACCTATATTCAAATCACTCTCTGAGTTCACACAGCAACATTTAAGGTGCAAAGAACAGCTAGTCTGTAACCCACCAGAAATATTAAGTATCCAGTGTGCATTTCTGAAATAATCAAGGATCAGTTGTGATCACCTGACTTAGTGTCTTGTGGAACCTACCAGAGCAAAGTACCGGATGTTTTCAAGTAATTTTTAGTTTGAACTAGAGAATCCCTTTCAGAAAACAGGTAGTCTTGATTAAAAATTAAATAAAAAATCTCATGCTTGGTTTCACTAATCCTCTGACAAGGTTTTCTAGTGATTAATCACTTTCACCTTTAAGAATATATACATTTCAAGGTTTACCAAGTAGACCACCAATTTCCTTCCACTGGATTTTATTACCTATTTATCAACTAGTTTAAATGTCGAAAGCCACATTCAGCTTTTGCCAGTGCCAAGTTTCCCAGTGGTCATGCACAAATTGTCGGAAGTTGCCTATAACCCTAGTTCACAGGAAAGGCCCAAAAAGAGTTTCTACAGAGTCTCTCCTACCTTGTCTTTTAGATTTAATTGATCTGTAATTGACAGCAAGGAATGGAACTTTATTTGCACCACTGGGCCAGTGAGTCTCTTTCTTCAAACCCCCCTCTCCCTGTTTTAGGTGAGAAATGCACATCCACCTCTCCACACTCACCATGAGCAGAGGGTGACTGGAGCAGGCTTTGCTCAGCCTCTGCCAAGAGGACTTTAATTTGACACAGAGGCATGTGCAGCTTCATGGTGAGGCTGCAGCCTCTGGTGAGGAAGCTGGCTCAGGTCCTAACATCAAGGGTTCCCACAACTGCTCAGGGATGTGTGTGCCAAGCCTTGCAGCTGCAGCTATCATTTTATATATATTGTGATGCTGAGGCAAGCACTGGGAGGTGGTTTAGCTCCTAGGTCCTCTTGGCAGTAGCCCTGGAGGTCCTCAGCAATCACTGAAGTACGTGGCCAAGTGAAAAATTGCTAAGGCACGTACCGAACACTATGCACAGTAGCTTTAAAGAACTCAGTTGCTCTTTAAGCTTCTAAAGAGAAGTCTGATAAAAGCCATCAGGAAATATATCTCCAGCAGTGTCCTTTTTTTAAAAGTGGGAAGCAGCATGGACATTTCCAGGGCCAATCTGTGATGCATCTCTCTGTCTCTTGCTAATGCAAGGTTACAGGTGGTGTAAATGGTCCCGGTGGACTCTTGTAAGGGAGGAGAGACAGCTCTTCATTGCAAGGGTCTGGAGGACCACTCTGGGGCTGCCATCACAGTCTCAGAGTATGATGGGCTGTGGAAACAGTTTGGACCCTGGTTGCAGGGGAAGATGAGACTGGGAAACCTTATAGATATGATTGCCTGCACAAAGATGCTGAAGATATGAAAACTGTAAGCGAGATTGAAATGAAGGCAAGCTTTGAGATACCAAAGCTTAGCTAGTAAACAACTGGAGAACAATGGTGTGGCAGACAGAAGGTAATCCCCCCTGATTAAACAATACCCTCTGCCTGCAGGGCCGGAAGAGCCAGATCAGACCCTGATGGCTTACAGGAAGGGGTCCAAAGAGTAGTCTTTAGAGTTTAAAATGTAATGTAGTATGGTAATGTAAGGATTCTCATAGGCTGTATGTAAATGTTATAGGATTTGTATCTTGCATCACATTGGTTAGTGGAAACTAGAATATTCATCACAGAGGATGATTTAATGTATTGTAAATGAGAACCTGGCACTCTTTTCTCACTTCTTCTTTACATCTTACTTCTCTTACCCCCTCTTGCCTGCTTGCCCCGCTTGCCCTGCTGTCTCCCTTGCCCCGTCTCTTCCCTTCTTACCCTCTCTCCCTCATGCTCCTCTCTCACCTCTCTGGCCTGCTTTGAGCTGCAGCTAGCAGCTCCAAGCAAGGCCCTTCCACAATAAATTACCTGATCCAAAACTTGCTTATAGAGATCTCTCATCATTATCCGTCCAGCGCAGAGGATCTTCCTACACTGGTTATATATCTCGGGAAAAGCCTGGGATTGGGTCAGCCGTTACAACACTGAGCATTGGAAAGCTTCAGTCTCTGTATGAATTTAGCCCCCTTTTAATTTAATATTAAATTTACTACAAGAGATGTGCTCCTGGAGCAAATGCTGGGTGTGCTTTTTGCATAGTCAATAGCATAACATTGTAAACAAAAGAGAAATCTAATAAATTGGTTTTTTTCAAGACATGGCATTAAATCTTTTCCTCACACATGCAACAAAAATTATTAGAGCAATTTAAGCAGGAACAGCAAGGGAGGGGACAGGCACCTGCAGAGACAGTGCAGGAGAGTTTGAGGAGACAGGGAAGATGCAGCTTTCCTCTGGCCATTAGGACACATTGCTTCCTGGGCATGAAGTTGAATCTTTTCCTGCCTCTGAGGTATGCAGATGGCAGACAAAACCCTTCACCTTAATGTAAAAACAGAAAGAAGACTTGCTATGGACCTAAAAAGGTTCCAATCCCACTGATATGAGTTAAGCCTGAGTCACGTCATGGATTTTTTTTTGCTGTGGTTTGTCTGGATTTGTTTTTGAGTGATAGTAGGAGATGGATTTTTTTCTTTCAAATACCACATTATGAAAAAAGTGAAGAAATTAAGAAATGGGAAAATTAAGAGTTCCTGTACAGCCTTCATTTGACTCCCTTTACGCACATACTTTATCGCTTGGTCTCTTCAGCGCTTTCTTTTAATCCCTTGGGGCCCATTTCATTCTCTAAAGATACTGGAAAGACATATCGTGAAGGAGACAGTGGTTTACAGGCAAATAGGACAGGCTTATAGCTGAGGTACTTGAATGTTGCCTTAGAGGACTGAGACTGAGTCTACAAAGGATTTGAGACCTGTGTGTACTAAGCTTGTCTGTCATCCTTGGACCCTATGATTGGGGCATCTAGGGGCTCACTCAGGGCCTTGCAGAACATCTCCAGGCCTCTAGTTGGTGGCAGCAAGGACAACGCAGGAACATCCATCCGAGGCAGGACGTCCTGTTTTGCCAGGAGTGGGCACTTCAGGTTCCCTCTCTGCTGATTCATTGCTGCTGCTGTGAGATCGCGCTCCACCATCTCCAGTTTCCCTGAGGCTTATCCTGCCTATTAAGTAGAAGACACATTTTGGACCTAAGGCTAGGCTTTTAGGACTAATAGTTTTAATATTGGAAACAGAGATTCCAATCAGAGGTTAAACAGAGAAACAGAGCACTGTTCTACACTTAAAGAACATTCTCTCTGTACCATTTCAATGTGTGTCACCACAAAGTCCTCCAGTGTGTCCAGGCTGTGGAGATGAGCAGTAAGCGTTCCCACAGCAATTCATCTCTTGTCCTCCCCTTTCCCTACCCACCTCTTCTCATATGAATCATTTATCCCCCTCCTTACTCTTATATCACACTGTTTTGTCTTCTCACTCCTACTTTGCTTACGCTGCAAGTGTAAACATGATGACTTGGACTTTATCATCCCCTCTTACCAGTTCCCCTCTCTAGGATAAGGTGACATAACACATCTTTTGAAACCACTATTAAGTTGCAATAGCATGTAGAATACAACTGTGAATCATATTAATTGGACAAGCATTCTATTAATCTGTGAACCCCAGTGTATTCTGAGTGAGACCCATGTGGACAGAACACAGGTGAAGCATCAAGGCGTTTTGCCCACGCTGCATGTCGCCTTTCTCACTTTAAGGATTTTGACATCGTATCTACCACAGTAAACTGGGAATTGAAGTAATTTTTTCTTCAGGGAAAGGCACTGTAAAGTTGTATTCATTAGTATTCATTAATAGTTTGCCGTGAGGAAATTAATAATTTCGTATTCACTTCAGAGTCTGAAAGGTACACAGTAATTAAAAGGTGGAAAGTTTTGCATAAGTATCGACCTTCCGAAAACTGAATGCAATGTGGGTTTTACAGAAAAAATTATCCAATATCCTACGAACTGTGTCAAGATGCGTACTTGCAAGAAGACATGTTGAGGCTGCCTGAGGCCCCTTCTTTCAGTAATTTTCTGTTCTGTATTTGATTACACAACCGTACCATTCCTGTAATTTAGAGGTAGCATTGAATGGATGCTAAAACACTTACTTCCAAGAAAGGAACATTTAAAGAGATTCAGGTGCCTAAATATAAGAAGAGCTGTCTAATGTCATTTTAGATGCTCCAAGAAGCCCGTCTGGCTTGCAGCTGCTGCTCCAGCAGGGCACAAATCCTGCCATAAATCCTGTGTCAAAGCTGCCAACACATTATATGGCTCCAGCAACTGCCGTCATCTCCAAAAGCATTATGTTTAGGTACCTGCATTTCCTCATTTAAATTATATTTGAACACTGAAAACAGAGAGTCATCAGATAAACTCAGATCTAACTTCAGCCAGGATTTCCTAGCCACAGTGCGTGATTACTCTCATTTCTCTGCTTCAGTCCTTCCTGCTTAGTCTAGAGTTTGTTGTCTCCTGAGGTGTCCAGGCAATTTTGGTGAAATGGCTGACAAATCAGATGCGGCTGCAGGAGCCCAGTCTGAGGAAATGCTTGTCTGCATTCAGAAATCAGCAGACGTGGCATTTCCACTCAGCCTACGGATCCTCGTGTAGCTGGACTTCAAGTTACAAGCATGCAAGCACTGCCTCTTCTTACCTTGTTTGCTGGTTTATGCTGGTTTAGGGGTGGGGTTTTGCCTGAAATTCATTCCTGTGGGAGGCTTGACTTGCAGTTACAGAGAAGGGTAAATTCTTCTGCAGTCTTAGGGCAGGAGTGGGAACAGGTAGAGGAAACAACAGGACTATGGTAAGGTTACACAGATACCCACAATATTATTGCCACCAGGCAGATTCAGTCTGTGGTGCTTTAACAGGGTGCAAGGATATTGCAAGTTCGAAAAATAGATGTTGTCAGGAGATTTAAGGTCTCCTAATGAACGTCCTTAAACTTGTATGTGTTCTGCAATCTTTATTTTACCAGTATTTTCTGGTTGGAGAAATAACCTTTGGCATGCCTTCGTCAGCTTCTTTGCGGATAGAAACTAGGCTAAACAATTTTCCTGCCTAATTTCAATGGAGTTGAGTACCTAGACATCTTTATGCATTTGACCTCCAAACCCTGTTTCTATTAGAAAATGTTTAATTTTGTTTTATAAGAGCAGTACATCTTCCTTGCTGTAGGTGAGCTTATGTTCCAAAAAAAGTGTTTCTGTCAGTCCAGGTCAGCTTATTTTGCCAATTAAAATAAACTGCACTAGCAAAGAACTGTTTTAATGTGGACTTATATGTACAGTAGCATTTTCAGCACTATTCCTAAGTTAGGATAGGATTTTTTTTCACATTACTGACATCAGCTTGCAAGTGCAGTTTGGACCAAACAAGGTAAACTTTGCCCAGCCCAGTAAAATATTAATATTGTAGGTATCAACAGGCATGGGAGAAATACGTTCACTGCTGGTAGGCATCAAAATGCTGGTGGGACAGGCTGAGATATTCTGGATGCTCACCTGCAGATTTATTCAAGCTACTCTGGTCATTGGTACCTTGTGAAAACCGGTTTTACTTAATGTGTCATTCCATTGATACTCCACAGGATCAACAGAGACTGAGAGGAGAAACACCCCACATTTCCAACCATTTTGCAAAATATGGGTCAAATATATCTTAGAACAAGACAATGTTCTGACATTTAACTGATTTAAAAATGTATTCTTCAGAAATATTCGTATATGCTGTGAGTAAGAAGGATGCTTTCTTCCTCCCAAGTGTGCTTGCCTTGTGCATTTAGACCACAGGATTCTCGGGTAGGGTTGATTTTTTCTGCTGTATTTTTTTTTGTGCAGAGTGACCTTTAAGTTTAACTGTTGCTATTGCCCCCCCCAGCGTAAATCAAACTGCAGACAAGAATATCAGTGTAAACATGACAGACAGTCCTGCCATGTAGGAACTGTGATCTCCCCTTCCCTGTCTCAAGAGCTCAAAGCATACCCCAGCACATATAGACACCGAAGCTGAAAAATAAAATGGTGCTCTGTTCCAGATTACTTGCATCAAAAACTTTTATTTGTGGTTGCTGTAGTAATTATACACTTAACAGGGTAAGCTATAGTCTGGAAAGTTATGCTGGGAATGAAAAAAGCAACAGCCCAAGGTCACAGAATATAGCGTTCAAAGAGACAGGTGCGAAGCTTTAATTTCTTTTTATTCCTTTGCTCTGTGATATGTTTTCGCACTGGCTGTAAAAACTGTCTATTAAGACTATCAAACCACATTATAGCCCTTTCCTTTGCCTGTCATTGTACTGTTGCTGCTGGAGCTCAGAAATCAGGGAAAGGACTTGGGAGCTCAAACATTCTCTTTCCTACTCTGATGGCAAGAGGATGAGAGGAGAAGTAGCTCTGCTCCTCTGGATGCCTTCAAAGCACCTCCTGGGACCTCTAAGAAACCCCATTCTGCTGCATGAAGCTTAGGTTATTCTGAGAAATGATACAAAAGATAATTTTTTACGTCTGTGCATCAGATAGTGTTATTTGTATATCCCTTATTTGGCGTGTTTTCCCCAGTCACTCTGTGTGGGTCTTTGACAGAACAGAAAAGGCAGCTGAAAAGAGACTTTAAAGAAAAGAAAATATAGAGCCTCATAACATAACAGAGGGTTCAAAAGGAGGTGAGAAGATAACAAGCTTAAAATCTGTTTGTTTTAATCTCCCTACTGCTTTCATGACACAGATCTTTAAATAACAGTAGACTTGAGGACATTTCTTTTCAAGATAAGAGCCCCGATTTGGTGACTCGCTGTAAACAGGGCAGAAACCATTGCACCAAGTTCAGGTGGAATCATCTTTCTTCTCGTGTGATCTTGAACCTTATGTGTCCTAATCCAAACATCTACAGTATTTCACCAGAATTTCCTTATTGCACCCACATCTCCTTTCAGGTCCTAAATTTCAAAGATCAGAGTTAGGTTTCGTAAGAAAAGCTTTAAACCTGTAGCCTCCAAGACATGCCCAACCACATGACAAAATACAGCCCCCTTAACAGTGAGTGACCTCTCTTCTGAGAAGAGAGACAGCAAAAAGGGACAGATGTATTTCAGGGACAAAATCTGTCCACATAGTATTCTTTTTACTTCAGTCATACCTTACTGAAGGAGGACTTGGATTTTGCTTTTCTATAACTGCCCTCAAAGTGTATTTCTTGTATCATAATTCCACTTTACCTACACTGTAAGCTCTTGGGAACAAGAATCCTGTTAGATCATATGCTTGTACTGCATCCAGCTGAGGGCTAGCGCAGTATTGCTATGGAAAAAAATGTTGCGAAGTTAGAGGAAAAGATCACTGAAACAGATATGGCAAGGGAGAAGTTCAGAAGAGCCTCTTTTTATACTAAGGACAAAGGGAAGCAAAGCTTACAGAATCTATGTTTGACCTTTATGAATAAGAAAAAAATCTGAGCTTGTTTGCATGAAGAAGCAATGCTGATCAAGAGTAAACCGTCTGTTAGAAACTGAGGATTTGACCTCGATCTGACATGCCGTGGAGAAATTTGCAACACTTACAGTCATTTGACTCTTATAACACACCATGCTGTGTTCACACAATCAGCCCAGATAAGAGCAGTCTCCTCCGTCTTATTTCTTCCTTTTAATTCATTCCTTTCATCTTGTTTTTTTGCAAACCTCTCTAGCAGTCTTGCATATTCCACACTAAATGAGCTTCTAGCTTTAATGAAATGGGAAAGAAAGCTGCAAGAAACTGGGACTGGCCTGAAGATGCTGTTTCAATTACACTCTTTTAGTCTTTCTAGGACTGAATGGAATATTCCTATGGCAATGTACTCTTTAATCTGCATTAATTTCTTCAGTTACATGGTAACGGCTGATGCATTGTAGTAATCACTCACAAATGTAGTTGGTTGGAGTAGGCAAATTGGATCTGTGGCAGAATGAGAATAGAAATCTCAAATCCCAGGAATACAAAAGCCTGATTTCTGTCTATGCATTGACAGGATGAACCTGAGCTCGGATCAAAGGTATTTCTCTGAATAAGCCACTTTTGCGAGTGCACAGAGCTTGAGATGAAATAGAGGGAACCAGCTAAGAAAGGCTTCCAGAATAAAAAAATCCAGAATACCGAAGGTATTTTAAATGAAAAATAAAACTTCTCTCCCCAACAGGTCTTAGGTTGCCTGCCCAAGTACAGAACTGTACTTCTTGAGCTGCTGCTCTCTGAAAATCTTGTGTCCTTTTCTTCTGATAGTTACCATATTAAAGAGGAAGAAAATTGAGAGCTAACTGAAATGGACTGTATGAAAATGAAAAACAAACAACATCTCCATTGTACTTGTCATTGCAAATGTTTCTCTTCATTCGGCTATTGTAACTGATTTTGAAAAAAAAAATTGTGTAATTGACATATTGTTTTTCATACAAGTGTAGAATTTCCTTAAACCCTCAGGAATCAGGCCTCCCAGGTCCCATCAGATTAGCCTAACATCATGTAGCATGCTTAAAGTAACACATTTTGGATTCTTTCTATTTGCCTTTTAGATTTGATCTTCTAGGTAAAATCTCTTCAAGTTTTACATTTTAAAAAAGCTGGAAATGTTATAGATTCTTTATTCCAAGAATGTTAAGTTTTAAGAAATGCATCAAAAATCATGAAACTTGAAATTAAAACATGAGACTTGGCAGTAGCGGTGAGCAGTAATTCACTCTTCCAAGCACTTCCTCACCCTTTCAAATAGAAATTGCTAATCATGAGAAAAAAATTCATAAACGCACATTTGTAAAGCACAGATTAAGCCAGCAACATGTAATTACATTTAAACCAAATATAACCTTAATTTCATTCATCTATTTCCAGTTTCCCAGCACTGATCTGAAAACACATGCAGAGAACCAGCCCAGCTTAGCACTCCCTCATCTTGACCAGTCTTGTGTAAGTTCAGCAGCAGCAGATCGCCGAGATGTTTGCATGCAAAGTGATCCAATTCTATTGACTTCCTCTTCTGTAGTTCTCTCCCATGTATTATGCAAAATTCAGCAGGCAGATATTATAATCAGCACATTAGTCATGGAGCAGACACCTCCAATTTCCTTGTAGCTGCTCAAAGTCATATTCTGCTGCTGCTCTGAATTTTCTGAAATATTTCATTTGGCATCTCAGTGTGGGTATGAAGAACCAGGACAAAATGAACATGATACAATACTACAATGCATGACTTCTGTTGATCCTCAAGTGCACAGGGGTTGATTTTGACCCTTTGCCGTCTGCATAAGAGGAGAAATTACAGGAGCCCTGGAAAGGTTGAAAGTATTGTTTACAAACATCCTCTCATGGCCAGTGCAATTCAGCCAGTCTAATGGAATTCAGTCTTGCATTGGAAAGTCTGGACTGTGCCAAGTAGTATCTCCTAGACTTGCTGGCAATGTGAAAACTCAGAGACTACCCACAATTTCCACTGAAGGGTTTTCTTCTGACAGAGCTTAGGAGTGGTGGTAGCTGAAACTCCAGTGCTTTTGCTACTGCATGATGCCAGCACAGCATTCATTGGTGACTTCCACACCACGTGCTGCTTCAATAATTTCCTCAAGTAGCCAGGAGAACAGCATGCTGAGAGAAGGAGGGTACAACACCACGAAGTCAGGGGCTGAGCACTCTGGGAATGTGGTAACCTCTCTCCCTGCCTTTTGGCATCAGCTGCTGATCCTACTCACTGGCATGGCAGAAAACTTCACCCCATCAAGTGCTTCTAGTACCTCCCCAGGGGATGTCAGTCATCAGACCTGCAGCCGGAGTTTTTAGCTGTCAGAAGTGAAATATCATCCAGTGGTTGCCCCTAATTCTTGCATGATTTCAATTGCTTTTTTTTGTATAGGCACACTCTCCAGATGTTACTGGAATGCTATTTCCCATGGTTTGGAGATGCTTCTCCTCATTTCTAGCTATGACCCATCCTGCCAAGGAGAAAAGAAGAGCAGAACGCTCCCCTCCTCTCTGCTTAAAGAAATATCCTGGGAAATGGTGCCATATGCCAGAATTGGAAGGATTTGCCTGGAGGATTCTGGGAGTGTGACTAAGCCCCTCAGGGTGTCTAGAAACACCTCCGTTTTCTTTTAAATGTTGCAAAAGCTGCTGTACTTTAAGATCTGTGCTTGGGCTGTTGGGTAGTCTGGGGTTGGGGTGGTTGCCCCTGCTTCCACAGTGATGCTGTGCCTCTGGCTTGGGGGCTGACAGGGACAGGTGGGAGGGCCAGCAGCCCCCCAGGAGACCAGCTGACACCTGAGCAGCCACAATACGATCTTACTTTTCTCATTAACAGGAGAATTTTATGTTCTGTTTGAACATTTCATTTTAAACTAATTGGATTATTTCAACATTCTTCTATGCAAAAGCAGAGTTCTTAGGAAACATTTGTATAATAGCAACAAATGTCCCCTTCATGATTATTTATACAACTAAGAGATTTTTCCAGTTGTTATTCTCCAGTCTAGAGTCCAGTCCAAAACACCAAAACACTCCATTAAATTTTAGAGGGTACAGGTAGGGAACTTTTAAAACAAGCTGAAATACTTATCTTAAGGTTAGCCACACTGATCTGAAACTTTGGGCTTGAGAAATCTGTCTGAAAATCTCTTATATTCAGACTTTATTTTTAATCTAGAATTCTGATACTTCCTGGTCTGTTCTGAGCAAAATACCAAAAAAACCCCACTTCTCTTCCCAAGAAGTGTAGAAATGAGAAAAGTGCAGTGTGGGGACAGTGCAAGGTGAACTTCTTCTGGGTACATTCTCATCAGAGGTTCAGATTTATTCCCTCATTTAGTTTTTTGCTATGATTTACAAATTTGCAGAATCTTGTCCTCAAGAAAACTTGTCCTCAAAAATTATCAGATCCCATGTTAAAATGATGTGCTGACATCTTCTGTGTAAGCAAGTTAAATCCCAACAACCTAAGGGTGTGTGAGCTGTTTTCCAATGTGGATTTCGCTGAGCTGTAATTACTCCAAAACATTTTAGATACTGATAAAGACTTACATATTTTCTTTTGACTTCTGCTCTATTTTGATAGCATAGATGGCAAAGTGTTTCACTGTAGATAAATGTAACTGTGGGTTTATGACTTTACTAATAATCACGAGTCAATAGGTCTCATGATACCTACAGTAGCTCGCTAGATAAAGCAATACACAGATGCTTATCTCTGCAGAAAGATATAATAGTAGAAAAGCTTAGCAATGCTGGCTGTCCTTCAGTTCAGCATTGCTTAAGCTCATTGCAGGTCAGTTTAAAGCTAAATCCTAGTCCAGTTACCAATATCAGCAATTATTCTGCGTTTTCTGCCCCCCCCCCAAAAAAATCCTTTTTAAAATGTCCCATGCTACTTTCTCATCAGACCAAATATTGTCTGCTACTTTAGTCCTAGAGAGAAGCAGAAAAGGAGGGCAAAATTACGCTTTTAAAGTGTTCCCTTTTGATTGTCGCTCTTCAGAGGCAAAGTGTTAACTCTGGAAATCTGCAAAACGGACTGCAAAAGAACTACAAATGTGCTTTGTTTTATGGATTACCATGAAGAGAATTATATTTTAGCTCAGAGGAAGCTTGAAGGAAGCTGGGGGGAGGAGGTATGGGCCATTAAGTAAATCTAAGAAGCTTATACTACCTTTCATTTATTTAGGCATGGATGGGATTAGCTTCAGGCTGATTAAAGGAGACTATAGAGAAGGAGGCAACAGGGCTTAGTATGAGGTAGAGGAGGAGGTGCTGCAGATCCAGTCATGCTGCAGGAGACCTGAGCAACACGTTGCTGTGGCAAAAGGCTTGTGCACGAATAATCCTGCAATATTGTGTGGAAACCTGGAGGTGGGGCTGAGGCACTTGGCACTGCTTGGGTTTGCGAATTGCAGCTGAGATGCTCTTCCATGGGGCAAGGAGACACCCAGGCTCCCCTAGTGCACGAGCCACCTGTCCCTTGGGGAGCAATCTGAGATTCCTTGGTGTTCCCTAAAAAGTGTGAGGGCTAGGGCCAGCGAGGCAGCCCATGAAGGCAGCAGAGGGCTGGGGAATTGGTGGCCTGTAGCTGCACCCCCTTAAAATAACTCACAGGCAATGTACCCCTAAAAAACAGATGTGGAGGAGTTACTCAAATCTCTTCTCTGTAACTGGTTCCCAAGGCTGCCATCCTCCCCCAGTAGACGAATTTGCATATGGCCCATGTTTTTTCACAATAACCATCTCTCTAGTTATTATGCAAATAAGATACCCTGAAGCAAAGAGTACATGACTGCTGTTGTGGAGTTACAACTATTGCTACAACTCTGGAAAAGAGCCTTCTCCACATTCAGTGAAGCAACTCCACTGTACTACGAGGGCAAGGTTTGATTGAAGTATATAATTCAGCCTGTTCAGAAGAAGCAGCTCGATAGCTTTCTGATCTGCAGAGCCTGAACAGAAATAATCCCACTTATGCTGGACCAAACTGTGAATCACCCAGGCAATTTGGCTGCTATGCATTGCCAATGGAGCCACATGAAATTATTAAGGAGAGAAAAAAGCAAGAAACTTTGTTTCTGCCCTGACCAGAAAGAAAACCAGCTGGCTTTAAATGGAGATTTTTAATGAAATTTTACAAGTATTTCCTGGAAAGTCCTTACAGTGGGTTCATTCTTGAAAACACTGTCATGTTGTTTGTTTAAACTGCTCTATCTCAGCACTATTCAAAATGCTCAGACTGAAGTACTGGAAGCAAAGTGCCATGGTTTCCTATTTCCAGAGCTGTAAATTTATTTCCTTCTGAAGGAAATATAGTTGAAACATGTCAGACTTGAGAAATGTGACTGGCAACTGAGCTGTTGCACGTTTTCTCGGAGCTCTGTTAGTGGCTGCCAAAGAGAAGTCACCTGTGAGCCAGAGAAAGTGAGCAGAGGGCAACTGTCAGCAGTTTCAGAAGGGAGACCTTTGGAAGGGCCCAAAGACAAACCTTTTCTCTTGCAATTTCTTTGGCCTCTGCTTTCTACAGGCTTGTCTTTTTTAGGGAAGTTAAAGGCAGATAAGATTGGCATGGATGCTTTTGCATCTGTCTAGAAATCCAGAGGCATTTTCATTTTGGATGCCACACCTTGGTGCATTTCTGAGGAGCTTCAAAACCATCTCCTCCTGACCAGCACTTCTGGATGTGGAACAGTAGGTTTCTGTTGCTGATCCTGGTAAATCTTCAAGGGGAAATTCAGATCCCTTAACAAGCCAAGCACACCCAATACAGTTTGTTCCTTTGCCGGCTCATCTTGGAAGTATTTTACCAATACCCTGCAATTCACAGATCCGAGCAAGACCCACTGCTATAGAATAAGCTCCTCGGCACAGAAACAGTGGTTCTGGCCATGCTCATCTGTGTGTGAGCACCCATATCCATCATAGCACCGCCATTCGCTGCGCGCTCTGCAAAACGCTTTCTTCTCGAGGACATAGAAAACCCGTGACATTTACGGGGCAGGGTGGGTTTCAGTGAGTAATCTGTTTCCCAGACACTAGATGGAGCTGGGTAATTGAGGTTCATTTCCAGCCTCCCGGCAGGCAGCGGCTCGTGGAAGAGCTGAGGGAGGCGATGGGGTTGGCAGTCGTTCACCCTGCCACCTTCTAGAAGCTGGTTCCAGGGCTCGGTAATAGGGTTTGCTTTTTTTTTAACGTGCAACAATAGCGTTATAGAGTGAGGCCAGCCTCATCCTGACATTACATGAAATAGGTCAGTATTTGGATAGACAGATTTATTGTGCGGTTTGCATTTAGGCTTAACAGTTAAAATAAATAGTTCTTTTCTTCCCTTAGGAGCTGATGAGCCAGACTCACTTCCAAACAACTGAAGACTTCTGTACTTTTTGACAAACACAGTTCTCCAATTAAGAACAGTAAATAGGATTATACAGCCTGAAAAGGCTCTTTATTGCTAGAAAGTTTGTATGTGGGAAGTGGGGGTCTGTCTTTAGCATTCATTGTAATTCTTTTAAAATACTAATGATTTTGTCACATCCAAAGTTCGGGGCTTTCAAAGGAAAAGGCTGCTTAAAGGCAGCCAGCCTTCTGATGGAAGAGATCTGCATCCATATGATTAATTCTGTATAATATATGCAGAATTAATATATATATATTTAATCAAAGTGTCTAAGATGCAATCTTTGCTTTAAGCCACATGAAGAAATAAGTCATATTTATTTTTCTTTCGGGAGAGATTTTTATTATGTGAGGTTGACATATATACACATATATATACACATATTTGTCTTTAATTCAAAGTGGAATAAATTACACAGGTCAGAAAAGGCCAAATAGTTTAACACATCAGGAACTCAGTGTGACAGCTCTCTTGCCAGTTGCTTTAAATATAATGGAAACCCAGTGCAGAGGAGATAGAAAATAACCTGTTAGTGAGAGAAGTTTGATCCAAAACTCCATCATTAAGTGCCTGGGTGATACTGTACAACACGAAGGCTTCCAGCCTATATCACATGGCTGCAGATGTTCATATTATGTATACAATCATGTAATCTCTCTTGACTCTAGAACATCTGTGACATAGATTAATTATGCATTGTGTAAAGACAAAGCATGGTGATTTAATTAGTTGTCTGATTACTGATTTCCAGTTCCATTGGCTCCCTCTCTTGTCCTTGTAATATGAAACAGGATTTACCAGTTTATTTTCCTTCTTTTTTTTCCTTCCTCTACAATCCAGCTCTCTCACCAGGGCAGTTTTCCCTGTACTCTTCTCATTTTTTTCACTTCCCTATGTCCCTTCCATTTCTGCTGTTTCTTTGAGATTAAGTGTCTAGAAATGTAAATATTAATCTAGGTGGAAGGAATGCCATCTGCTTCCAGTTTGGTATCCTTGGGTTTTTTGCATTCCAGATGCAGAATGATGAAATGAACTGCAATATGCAGAGAATACAGTTATGATGATATTGTAAGCCAGACAAATGATGTCCTGGACTTGCTACAGTGTAATTTATACTGATGTAGATTACATTTGCATCCTTTTTCTTGGTATCAGATATATCCTTTTTTTCTCGTTTTGTTTTCTTAGACACTCCTTAAAAGCTCGAGTAGTATCTGCAATTTTGTCACTTAGCCAAAATTTTGCAAGATTTCTTTTGTCCCTGAGTTCTGTTTTTCTACAGGGACAGGTACACTTCAGAGCCTGTTACTAGCTGATTTTGCAGCCTCCCACGCTTCTAATTTACAGGCAAATTTGAACTGCTTTCTTCTGCTTGTGATGTGCCTCAGATCTGCTGGGCACTGAGATGGCGTGGTAATTCCTATCATCTTTTCCTTACAGCTTGATGCTGAGCTGGCTCATCTTCCCTCCTGCTCCCAATTTCTCCTCTCAGATTGTTTTGGGGACCATCACCCTCATCAAATGATGAGAAATAAAAAGTGAAAAAAATAGGGTTTAAATTAAAAAAATTAAATCACATCACTGGTTAATTTTTGGTGTTTATGTACTGCTCTTTGCATTCTCTGCACTTTTGCACAAATGGGGAGGGATCTGATGAAAGATGCTCTGGTCTAAGCACTTTCATAGCTCATCTCATGTGTGGGAATGTGGAGATTTAGAGCACCAAAGAAAGAATTTGCACATGCTTTAAAGGAGATTATCTTTTCATTTTTACTGTAATTCCCCAACTTGCTTGCACTTGAAACATGCCCTCTTTCTTACATAAAGAGGAAGCCAAGCAGCCAGGGTAGGAGAGTGGAGCTCAGTGTGGAGTAAGGCACACTGCAGCTGCAGTTGTTGGAAATAGTCTTTTAACGTCCTGGCTTGATGCCCCTGCTTTCTTGGTGCCCAAGGCAGTTTCACACATTTCCTAGCAATCCATCTGTGAACGATAGAAATGCAGCAACAATGCTCAATGCACAAGCATCAGCGAAGAGAGAGGAAGAGCCTTTGCTCTCAATGGCTGAGCCCAGTAAAACACTGAGAAATTCATTCAGTTCAGTCGACACATGCTGCAGAGCAAAAGGATGTTCAGGAAAAAAAAATCTTTACAACGCACTATAAAACACACATCTGCAAGTGACTGTAATTGCTAAGGTACCTCTTCCCCAACACGGATGTATAGAATATTAAGACTTTGGTGGTGACTGTCTGCAGGACAGGTTTTTGTTAATAGGTAACTGTTGGGATTATAAAATTACGCAATTGCATTCTGACACCATGAAAAGCCACTGATACTCTCTTGGAAGGTGAATGTTCAATAAAAATGTCCTCAGTGACTTTCAATTTGAGTATTTCAATTGTACATGAAGTGTGTGTGGTAAAATATTATCACTCGCAGGAACATAGGATCTTGCTATTTTAAATAAATAAAAAATATAGCCAGTTTGCTTAGTATTCAATACTATATATATATATCCTTTTAATCTCTAATTAATTCCTTTAATGCCTTTCATTTTTGAGAAGCGTCATCTGTAAACCTGGATGTTTAGTTAAGCTGGGTGGTTTTCATGGAAGCAGGAGTTAGACTTACCAGTGCAGGAATGATTAGAAACTACATGTGTAGGCTATCTATACATGAAGGCCAGCCTTTGCTTTTTTTCTACCTAAGTTTGGCTTTTTCAAGCTCTGCCTCAAAAGCCACTCAAGGTACACCTCTCTTTTCCGGGGTATTGACTATTCATCCAGTATGTGGTGTATTCTAGAGGATGCCTACTGAGGCTAAGATCCTGTGCAATGGTGTAAATGCTTACATTGAGGGTTTTTGTCATGTGCAAAATGACACAACATCTGAAATCCTTTGGCTTCTGCTCACAAAGGGAAAGCTTTGCCAGGAGGTGAATGCTGTGTGAACCACCAGAGCCATTACTGTAAACAATTTTATGATAGATCATGCCCTACGGTGTAACCCTGCAAAGAGATGCTTTCTGGTGTAGCTCAGAAAGGAGAGGACACACAGCTACTGGTAACCAGCTTCCCCAGCCCCATTGAGCAGCAAGGCCCTGGCCTCCCACCCTTTGAAGGGTCTGGCTCCCCAGGCTCTGCAAGGACCTGGTGTATTTCCTGCCCAGGGACACAGGAGGGAGGTTTGTGATTGAGCAAAGGGACACCCCACTGCAGAGATGTGGGCACCACCAGCTCTTCTTGGATCACACTGCTGACTACACCAGGTTAAGCAGAACCTGCTATGGAAAGAGCACACACAGTTGGACAAAAGGCAGAGAAGCAGCCCAGCAACCCAAAAGCAAGAGTGTTTGCCATAAATCCCAATGCTAGTTTCTGGAACGAAAAAAAAAGAAGGAAAAAAAAAAGAAAAAAGAAACCTTTTTTGGCTGAAATAAGCCTGCTGCAATACACTTCTGGGCTGAGTGGAAGTGAACACAATGTGCCTCCTGTACTCCAGGGGCATACTCTCACCCTTGCTAGTTTTTCAAATCTCAGCAATGTTAACAAAGAGGTATAGCAGAAGACTGACATTGTCAGGACAAGCACGCAAAATTTCCAAATGTTTCATTTGTTTTAATTAACACAAAAGCTGATCTGTAAAGAGCATCTTCTGACAAGTCAGAAGCTTTGTGCTGAAAGAGTGCAGCAGTTCAGCCAGTGTGGACAAAGACTCTTATTGCAGTGTCCAGTGTGAAAATGTGACCGAGACTTTGGAGCCATAAGTGAGAGGTGGTATTATTATTGGTGCATAGAATGCCTTTTAATATTGCTTCACATCAGAGGGCCTTGACTAGATATTTGCTACTTGACCATGAAGATTCAGGAATGAGCAGAACATTTGAGATTATTAACTCCAGTGAACCCTGAAATGAGAAGATATTACCTGGTTTACAATCTCTTTCTGAGATGGTAGCATGGCTCTCCCTTATAACACTTTCCCTTTCCTTTTGAATTTCCTTTTCTTTTTCCTTTTTGCCCCCTCAGGTTTTTCTCATTTTAGTAATATCATTGCGCCAGTAATTAACACGGTACTTGACAAAGGTATTTCCTTATCAATGTCGTATTATTGATTTTAAATGTCTGCATTCATATTTTTATACATGCCATGATGGGATGCTTTGAAGCAGAAATGATAAAGTCATTCACATTAACACCTGGACTTCCTGAAATATCTGTTTGTCTCCCAGTTCAAAGCTACTGCCTTCTGGGGAGGGAAAAAAGGGAGGAACTTTTTTTTTTTCTCATTTGTGTTTTTAATGGACTAGAAAACCCAATGGATTTATTGTAATTACAGTGCATTTAGTTTCACAGAATTAATGCTAATGCTACAAAGGATAGAGTTAATTTAAATTAGAGCTGTATGACTGGGCTTTTTATGCATTTCAGACCAGGAGTGTACGCAGGTACAGAGCCCCATCAGAACTGCTAAAACACTTTAAATTCTAAGTTAAGGAGAAATATTGGACTATAATGTATTGTACAGATTCCTTGAGCCGGTCTGTGTGTACCTGAGTGTGTTGCTGGCTATCTTTACTGAAAGGTTTGACAATGAAGTCAGAGAGGGATGCCAAACTAGCAGCTAACACTGTCATTAACTTGTGCATTTGCTGCGATTTCTTCGTTGACAAACATGTTTGTTAGAACACATATCAGGCAGTGTCATCCTAGGAGGGAAGCAAGAACAAGGAAATTAAGACAGTTTGCTTGACATGCAAATTATCATCTCAACTGCAACCAGCTTGTGAAAAAGATACACTTTACAAGAATGACACACACAAGAGAATACACATCAACCTCATTTTATTTTCAGGAAACTGCTGTTCCATTTTTTCACAGTATTTAAGGTAAACCCCCTCCTTTCCTAAGTATATTATTCTGGATCCTCTTTAGAGAGAGAAGCTTTTCGCTCCAGCTGCAAGTTTCCATCTTATTCACCTTTCTTCTCTCAGGCTGTAATTGAATCTGTAAGGCATGCTTCTTATGGTTCCGTAATCCGGTGTCATGGAAACTTTGGAGTCAGCCAAAAGGAAAGTGATTCAGAGGCTGGCAATCATTAAATAGTGCAAAGGATATTTTCTGAAAACAAAGGCTTCAAAATTTTAGACTTCCACGAAGATATAGAAACGAGTCTCTTTTGGGTAACACCCAGCACATACACAAGCTCCTATACTGACATCTTTCCTTAGAGTATTGCAAAAATGGAGACCTGGACCAAAGCTACCAGCACTGGTAAAAGGGTCCTCATGAACTGAATTTTTCTAATAGCCAGTACTTGAGCAACTTAAGAACTATTCAGGCCTACCAAGAATGGTCTGAAAAAAATATTTGTTTGAGGCTAAACTCTTCATTATTAAAAAAATAAAAATAAAAATAAAAAACAGAAACAAACCAAAGAAGCCTAGAAGTTGAATTTTTAAGGTAATTCTGTACATTTTATGAACTGGAGCTGTAATAAGAATGCTGTACACGTGTATAAAAGCTATTGTTTCACAAAGAAAATGATTTGATTTGCATTAATGCAATAGATGAGACTACAGCAGAAGAAAAGGGTCACAAATCAATGGCTGTGCTTCTCAACAAATTGAATCTTCCATAGCAGCACTTTTTGTACATACATATTAGGTATAGAGGCTTCAAGAAGTGAAACTGAACACAGAGAAGGAAAACTCCTATACATTTGCACCATAATCTTAGTATTACATTGTTACAACTGAACTGCACAAATAAAGCGGCAAACCTTCCCTTCAAGAGTAAGAATAAATAACACCAATTGCAAGTATGACATTATTACAAAAGAAATGTATTTTGTAGTGAAAAATGTACACTGAAAGTTAGGATATCAAAGCTAGACTGTTCTACACTGAATAAAATGTCTATTAAAGGCTTTTTCTAGCTAACAAAAAGCATTCCCAGTTCTCTGTTCTGGAGACAGCTGGGCCCAGTAGCACAAGTCAGAAATGCGTCTTAATGCTGCATTTCAACTGCTGGACCTACAGCAACTTAGTAAAAAAGCCTTTCGCCAATCTCACGAGGTAACAGGGTGTGAGGAACTCAGATTTACCCTGGAAACGGCCTTATCTTCACCTATTTCCAACACATTGGACCTCTGAAATGGCACCACGGCCTAATAGCTGAGGCACAAAAGGGCAAAAGCAAATTTTTGTTTTTCTCACTTTGCCTTAAACAAAGATTTTGCATTTAATAACTAGAAGGACATTGCAAAGTGATCGGAATTGAATCTGAATGGTTTGGTAGTGCTAATGCAGTCTACTGGAAAGCCTATATCTACTCCTGTGGTTCTGTTTTTAAAAAGCCTCATTTTGTTTGCAAGTAAAATGAAAAGGCCAGTTATTCAAACTGGTGTTGTACAGGCAGTCTCATGAAAATAGGGCTAGCCCAGCAGATGAGCAAAAGCTTCCCTGATAATCACAGCCAGCCCTCCTGAACAAGGGCAACGCTTCCAGCTGGCACTTTGAGGATTTGGAGAGCATCCCTAGATCGAAGAGCCCATTCTTCACAACATTCAAATTGCCATCACTACCTGTGGCCACATTTTTTGGATCTGATCCTTCCCTCAGTGATCTTGGTGTGAGTTTTAACCACATCACAGTGGAAGTGTCAGGCTTTATGTAATGTTTTTGGCAGTAGATACCACTTTAAACCTCCAGCTCACATTTGGGTGCTTTCATTTACAGTGTTTACTCTTCTTGGTAATGATTTGACCCGAGTCCACTACAAGCAAGAAACACTTGCACTGACGGGGTTTTTCTCACTTGTAATTCTTTGAAAGAAATGAGGCGTGCTATTTGGGCTGCCCTGATGTTAGCATCTGATTTGCTTTTTGGATTTTAAGCACTGAGGTATAATTTTCACAGCCAGTATTTATGACCAGGTGTGATTGATGTAAGTAACCATCAATCATCTGGTGGTACCCACATATCAAGCACTGAAGGACCTAAATGGAATTAACTCCCTAATGCCTAATTGTGGACACAACATTTTTGCCTGCAACTTGTTTACCTGCAAATACTGTGCAGGAGGTATATTCTAGGACTTCAAGATCTGGCCTGCAGGTTTTTGTCTCCTTTTTTTTGTTGTTTTTTTTTTTTTTTCCCCCTTCTCCTAGCTTGTATTTCTGCCTTTTTCTGTTCATGTTCAGGAGTGTTTTCATAAGAGCAAAACTGACTTTTCAATCTTTGCTCAAGTTAGTAATTTCTATGCAGTGTCCCATTTATTTGAGTAAGTATTACTCACAGGTGGAAGACCTTGCTGGTTTGGACTCGTTTTCAACAGAATAGAAGGTACTAGACAGCAGTAATCTATTTTCCAGAACATGGCAAACACCAAACACTGCGAGGAAGAATGTGTTTACTTTGGAATATGAAAAACAACTAAACGAAATGAATAGGCATGAGGCATCCATGAGACAACAGCAGATGAATGTTGTTTTCTTCTCCCCTCTTTCAAAACAAAAGGATGATGTCCAGGAGAAACAAAATCATGATGCCAAATGGTGTCTCAGGAAGCTGTACTTGCCTGATGCTGTGGTCAGCACAAAGGATGATCTGCTATAACAATGGCCTATGTTTTTCCCACTGATGTTTTATTATAAGCAGTCATATAAAAGCAGAAAAATACCTGTGGCAAAATTTTTGATAAAATAAGGGTTTCTTACACTATTATTACACTATCTTACACTATTCCTACACTTACACTATTAAACTTACTAACTTTTTCTAAGAAAGACACAGTAGCATGTGTTATATTTTTGACATGCATAAAATGTAAATACATTAAGCAAATTGACACAGCTGCATGGCAGAGATATATGCTTCGTATGGTTACCTTGCTTGTCAGTGGATTCACAGCTTCTTTTTAATTTGTTTTCTGCTGTGGCACCGTGCACATCCTCTCTCATTTCCCTGGCAAGCAAAACAAAGCCTTAGGGCTCTTAGGGATGGTCCCAGGTCCATGGAACCTGGGCTGACTTTCTTGTCCATGTGTGCTGGCTGAAAGTTGTTCTGATAACATTGCTATGGAGAGTTTCTGCCAGAACAATGTCACCCTATCACTGCATTTGAAAGTAATTGGATCTGCTAAGGGAAGTTTCCACAACATGCAAGCTAAAACATACTTTATTTAATATATTTTCTTTAATTACTCTGAATGGTCAAAACTGAGTTACAGATGCTGAAAAGTCTTGGTTCATTCCTGCAGTCCGTCCACAAACAAAACTAACCGTTCAGCGGTGAGGATGGAATTATTCAGTTCAAATAAATTTAGTGTGTGCAACAAATTCCAGCTTAAATAAATTATTAGCTTGCAAACTGATTCCCTGCTTTTCTTGAAGACATTCTGGCACATCAGGATTTGCTGGGCACAGCATTTGCTGGCCTGCTGGCAGGCAGCTAAGCCACAGACCCCTTCCAACACCCACCAGCTCTGCCAAACCACCAGCACCTCAACTCCTGTTGCCTGGGGTGCGAAAGCTGCAAATGGCAAACTGCAATCATAATCATGAACCTTCAGCACTTGCAAGTACAAAGCATTCAGAGGCTATAACCATGCCCCAAACCCAAGGTGAAACTGAAGGGACTGTCCTCTGTACATCTCACTGTCCCAATTTTCACCTCTGCCCATGGAAAATATTCACAAATTGGCTCAGCTTCTACTTGATTAGCTGATCTGCTTTGCCTATGCATGTGTGGGGAGATAGGGAAGGAAGGAATGGCAGCCAGATCACTGAGGAGGTGAAATTATTGAAAGCCAATTTGTCCCTGCAAGGCTCTGCACTTGCAGACCATAGCCATGTACTGCAGGCCACTGACCACCCCAGCACTCACCTGTCTTCTAGGTAATTAGAAACACTCACTATCACCTTTTTGATTAAGTTCTCAGTCCTCAGTATAACACTAAAAGAAGTAGCTTTCTACTATGTTAAGAAGAAGATTTTTCACTAGTGAATAAGGAATCTCTGATACATTCATATTTGCTTTTTAACCAGTAACTTGTCCCAAAGGATAACTAGCTGCCTACTTCCCTTGGACTTCATGTTGTTGGTGGCAATTCTGTATTGTATAGGATAATGGCTTCAGGTCGACTGTGTTAGAGGCAGAAATGTTGCTGGAGGCACAATGGGTGCAGAATGAATATGTTTGTATTTTGTGTATGCTTGGAGCAATGGGTGAAAAATAAGTGATGAATAACAAACCACCTACTCAAGTCAGCCTCTCTAGATGTATCCAACTAACTTTAAAAAGTGCAGTGTGGAAAAAAAGTTAAACATCTTCCAAGTGAGTCTCTCTGGTATATCTGGCTTTTTTGCATACACTAAATCATTTGGAGTTTGTTAGGCAGTATTATTTTTACTAAAATGATACTTTGCATTCCACAGCTTCCCATTTCCTGTAAAGGAAAACAGTCTTAAAATACATGGCTAAGCCACAGGAAGACAGGAACAAGCTAATGCATAGATTGGCTCCACCTGTATAAGCCAGAATTTAAAAAAAAACCAAAAAACAAAAAAACCAGCAAACAAATAAAAAATTACAAGGGTGAATTTAAAGCAGACAGCCTACCTTCTTAAACTTTACAGTTGTATTGAATTCCAGATATTGAGAAGCACAGGACAGTATAGGCTTTTGAGCTCACACCTTACTAGCAGCAGCCTTTTATTCCTTCCACAGGCTTCCTGACTCTGAAATAACTTCTCCTGGAAAAGTGGACTCTCTCCCAAGGGTGCAGGACTGAGGGAAGCTGCTAATTGCAGATTACCAGGTAGCTGCTCCAGGGAAGCAATGTGCATGGATATAGAACTGACCTGGTCTGGGCAGCTTTGAATAAACACTACAAGTGGCCTTGTTTCACCCCAGTTTTCACAGCGAGGTGGCTTTACCTCTTCCCCTGCTGACACGCATTTGTTAGCTCCTCCATGCATCACAGACTTTGTGTGGGCACAAGCAGATAATTAGGCAGAGAAAAACTTTTTGCCGGAGTCTGTAGTCTGTAGGACAAGGGAAAACAGTTTTAAACTAAAAGAGGGTAAGTTTTGATTGGATATAAGGAAGAAAATTTTACAATGAGGGTGGTGAGACACTGGGGTAAATTGCCCAGAGAAATTGTGGATGCCCTATCCCTGTAAGTGTTCAAGGCCAGGCTGAATGGGGCTTTGAGCAACCTGGTCTTGTGGAAGGTGTTCCTGTCCGCAGCAGGGAGTTGGACTAGATGATTTAAGGTCCCTTCCAAACCAAACTGTTCCACAATTCTATGTAGGATGAAGGACAAAGGCCACCCTGACAATGAAACCAGGGCAGATGACTCTAAATATTTTGGCTGTGCTTGGAGGCTCCTACTTCCCAGATGGGCAGATACTCAGTGCAACAAAAGTTAACAATCTTGCCTAAAACTAAAGAAAATACTGCCATTGCAATGCAATCTCTAACTCCCTGAAAAAACTATGGACAAAGCCACAGCAACACATGCAGGAACTAGGCTAGTGAAGTGGCAAAACCTTGAGGCTCACTGGGAGCCAGACTGTGGCTCCCAACAAATTTGGCAGAATCTGGAGGATGTGCATCACGTGACGGAGGCATCTCCGAGCCTTTCCCTGCTGTACTCAGTGAGTCACACTTGTCCCTGGCTGCTGCAGACATCCAGTTACACATGAGCAGCATCTGAAAGATTGCTTCTGACTTCTGCTGGTGCTTGGGTTTATTAGTGTTGAATTGAAAGTCCTTCCAAGGCTGGAACTGGAGTATGTCAGACATCTCCTCCCCATCTGTGATAACTGAGCTCATCAGTGCTGTGATACACACTGGTAACCAGGAGAATGGTATTTTCAGTGTTAGAGTGTAGGCAAGGAGAAGTCCTAGTAGAGAACCTGAGAAGCTAGAAGAAAAAAATAAAAACTTGAGAACAGGCAAATCCCAGAGCACAGGAGTTTGGTTTTGTCTCATGCCTTCGACTTTGCTGTGTCTTTTACCTTCGTTGATTACAGAATCAGCCTCTTGATTTTTCTGACATTTAGTTGTTATTTTCCTTATTTGAGGCTTCTTACACATGTTTTTCAGTTCTGAACTTGTCAAGCAAACCATCTCAGAAATCTTCTTTAATGTCTGTTGCAATTTCTTCTTTGTTGACCATTTTCTTCCAGGCTTCCTTACTGCTTTTACCCATGCCCCAGGATGACAAGAATCTGCAGTGTTCCCATTTCCCTTCTCTCAGATACTCATTTATGAGGGATCTATCTGGTTGGTAACATTTTTTTCTCATAACAGCAAGATAAAAATGTAGCATTATGTTTCCAGAAAGCAGTGAATGCAATAAAAAGGCTTCCATATCACTTGACCATCCAGACTAGTAGATTCCGTGAGGTCTCCAAGCCTTTTATTGTGAGGACAGTTACCTCTGTAACTGCTGTGCTGGGACTGCAGCTTGCATGAGGGGCAAGGAGAACAACTGGCATCCCTAGAAAGACGTGAGGCCCAGAAAGCGAGTAGCCCTACAACTCTGCTTAACCCAGCGTCCTCCAAAATCAATGAGGAACATGAAAAATCAGCTGGCTTTGGATCAGGCCCCTGGTACCTTCCTGTTGGTTTGTAAGAAACAAGGAGAGCCAAGTGGTTTACATGAAACATGAAACGTTCTTGGTGGAGATCTATACACAAGAATCAGAGCTGCACAGGGACATGTGTGTGTGTGTGTGTGTGTGTGTGTGTGTGTGTGAAAGTACCGTTCTGCCATGGGAAGCTAGCTTAAGCTGTTGGGTTTTTCTAACAGAATTAAAACCAGAAGGTTTTTCAAACTTCAAATATTTATACGAACGGGAGTACTGTACTATATCAATCAAACACTTGTGGACTGACGACACAGTGAAACCTATGTACCTGCTCTCTCAGAGAGTTCTGTGAGCTGCTTGGAGCTAGTTTATGTCAAAAAAAAAATCTCTAGCCCAAATGACAATACCAGAGCTTGTTAGTTCTCTGTTTACACTGTGTGAACTTAAGTTACCAGCACGACAGGAGAGGATGTATATTTTAGATAACACAATCTGGTTTCTATCTTTTGTATTTTTAGGTTTTAATCCTATCAGTCTCTTAGCCAAGCAACTGAGTATCAGATTTAACTATTGTTGTATAGAGGGAAAAATCACAGCTTATCTTAAAAAAACAATAGATTTGAGTATATATATTTTTTAAAAGTTAAACCTAATAATTCCCCTTGGAAACTGAGTCAAATTGCTCAGAATCCTCTTCTGGTTCATGAACTTAGCAGTGATAAAACAAAAGGAAATGGATTTGCAGAATTTTTGATTCTGGTGCACGCCTTTCATGAACCGAAATAGACTCTGAGAACTGCCTTCTGCAGGCATTATTTCTGAACGATTTCCATAACATTTCAAGTAAAACATCCATTTTTCCTCTGTCTGCCTTGTAAACACCAATCTGAGAGTCAAGCCAGATACTCTGCTCTTTCCATGCAGTCACAGAGCCCAGCCCCACACCCAGAGCAGTTCCAGGAGCTAGTGGACCTCCTGGGAACATCTGTGCTGCATGAACAGGCCACCTTCATTTTCTACTCAGTTACTACTGCCTCACCTCACTCTCCTTCTCTGAAATAACATTTCAAGCTAATAAGACTACTTTTGCTCTAGCGAGAAAAAATTAGGGCCTTGGAAGATTTATTAGCATCAAACAAGGTAGCTGGACAATGCTGCTGGAATTGAGGGGGAATATTTTGCCAAGATCTGACTGCTGTACCAGAAGAATGGACTGGTCTTCACAATGACCTTACCCAGCTGTGCCTGAGGTTCAGGAACCGGCTGTGTCCAGGTGGTTTGTCCAAACCCTTCCTCACTGTTAGGTCCATATCTGTTGTGATAATCACTGCCTGCACAGGACGAGCTAAGATACCTTGGTCAAAGAAGGTTAGTGTCAAACTGTGCGTGTAGGTCAGGGTATCATGCAAGTTGGTTTCTACTAAAGCAAGCAAAGCCAGGACACGAGAGGAGCCAAAGCCCTGGTTAAAATAAAGTTTTGCCTGAGTAAGGTTTGCAGCTCTGGCCTTTCATATGAACCAAACACGAGTCAAGAAAAATATGTTTGACTCAGCACCAGGCTAGCTATTTTAAAAGCTTTGAACAACACCTCTGATGTGAGTGACCTTGGAGAAATTTTGAATTCCTACTGTGGCTTTGCAGGGTGGTTTCCTAGGAAATTTATAGCAGCGGTAGCAAAAGCAGCAAAAGCAATTCAGATAAGCAAATAAGCAGATACAGACCTGCCTTTTTCAGAGGGAGTAAAATGTAGAGCCAGAGAAAAAACAGAAGAATTCTACATTACCTAAATTATAGTACTTATTAATAGATAATTTATCATTAACACATTATTAATTCCTGAGGGACAATAGTGTGTAATTATTGTTATATATCATAACTATAGTGTGTTACAACCATAGCAGCTTTTACTGATGGGCTTCAATTTGCCATGAGGACAGACTAGATAACCAGCTGCTGTGTATTCTCTCCCTCTGCAAGCACATTCTCGTAGGCTTTCTCCATTTCCCACAGTGATAGAGGCTGCTTCCCTCCCTCCTGGCCACTCACTCTCCTCTCCAGCCACACCACCCCTGCCACGGCAAAGTTTGGGCTTCTCTGATCCTGCTGCTCACCCCTCACCTCACAGCTCTGTTAATAAAGTCCCCAGTACATCACCTTGCAGCCACTTAATAACCTTTCCAAAATGGTGTCTTAAACATACCTTTGTGCAAAGAAGAGCAAGGAAATATTCAGGGTTGGTTCCACCTCCAAAGCAGTTTTGGAAAAAGTATCTGCAAACACTGGCAATGCCCCCTTCATGGGTTTCTTTATGGGCTCATTGCCACCGAGGTATTTCCTCCAGTTACTCCTGCATAAGCATGTCAAGTTTTGGTAATGCCTTAGAAACTGCAGGACTGTTTCTGAAGGTTTGCTTCGCCCTTGTCTTCATCCTCTTCCTCCTGTGGTCACCTCCAGTGCCCTGTGAGCTGCGGCACCTGTGGCCCCAGTGCCAGCAATGCCTGATGGTCTGACAGGCAGTGCAGGAAGCCCTGAGGGAGGCTGAGCTCATACTCATTCTGGGGCTTCTGGGCATTTCAGATAACCTCATCACAAGCAAGTGACTTTTGCTTTGGTGGTGGTGGTGCTCAGCCGTCCCCATGGCTCAGCTGTTCTCACTCCTGTTACTTGATTTGCAGTGATTTACGATCTTTGTTCTATTCAGCATGAGGAGCATGACTGATAAAAAGACAGGATCAAAAGTCTTTTAAAGAGACAGACGATTATAGCCCTGTGACAAAAGTGTGAAGACTTTTGAAGACTCTGAGGTATCAGATGTCATCCTAGGAACACATTGACCTACTCATTTCAAGATAGGCTGTCAAAGAAAATATACTACCTGATGCTTTTCCTTGTCCAGTGCTGTAAATATTTCTTATTCATGTTTCATGTTTTCCTGTGACCACATATAGTTATACATCCTTAGCAATAATGAACAGCACTTGTTGCATCCACAGCTACAGGGCCTCAAAGCTTTATCAAAGACTGATATTTTGGTTGCTCTTCAAAATCCTCTAGGTACAGGATCTGTCCGTGGCATCCTTTAGTTTAATACATCAAATGTGAGGTAAGAGTCAAAGGTACTGACTGGAAACTGGAAACACAAATATCTGGGTGCCCCATTTCCCTTTTTAAAGAGGTTTAAACACCTCTTGGTTTCTGCAGAGGTTTAGGGACTGCGTCACCTCTCTCTGCAAAGCCTGACTCTGGGATGGTGTACAGGCCTTAGAGAGGGCCATCTTCTGGGGAAGCTCAGCTCAAGCCCTACAACAGGGGAGCAAAGGGGCTCCTCCTCTGTGTCCTTAGCATTTTAATGCTGGCTTTTGAGTGCACTGGGTGCCATGGCCTCTCCCCTCACTGCAGCAGGGCCTGAGGGTTAGCACATCCCTGACACCATGCTCAGGGCAGTGACCAAAGCCATCGTGGACATCTTTGAGTGCAGGTATGCCCAAGACATGGGATGGAGAAAGTCAGGAGAAATGCCTGAGACACAGGTAGATTGAAATTCAGATACGGAGGGGGTTTAGAAGAGGAGGAAAGCAAGACAGATGAATCATTAAATGAATAGCAGCACACAGCAGTCTCTCTTTTCATACCCCACTTACAAAACAATGTGATTTTTGAATGAGAGATCATGGGACAGACCAGAGGCGAGCCAACAAGTGACTTACATAATAAGTTTACATTAAAGGATGAGATGCCAAAACACCCTGTAACAAGGATACTAGAGAACAGTTTTAATAACATATTCCAAACTTCCTGAGGTTGTTTATACCTTACTTCAGACTGATGAAATACTTTTTCTTACATGTGGACTGATGTGAAATACCTTTCAACTACTGCTAAAAGATCTGGTGTAGAGCACAGTACATACTTTCTCAGCTAAGGACAGAAGATTGCTTAAGCTCCTCAAGAAAAACCAGTCACTTAATTACAAGATTCAAGGTATATTCCAAAACATTTCCTTCTATAAAATAACATCTCAACCAGGAGATTAACTGCTATTTTTAGAGTAATTTTATGGCGAATTTGTTCTTCTGCCACTTTTTCTTTCTCAGACATTAGAAGTGCTCTGGGGATCAATGAAGAGCTGTGAAATGTCACATGAAAATAATTAGTCTGACCAGAAAGAGGGACAGATTCAATTCTGCACCCGGATGTATGCTCATGGAAACCCCACTGACAGTGGCACAAAGTTCAAGAGTTACAACCAGTAATCAGACCCAAAGTCATTACAAATTGAAACTAGTTACTAATGAATGACTTGTTTGGTAAGCCATATGAAAAAAGATGGTGTTTTCAGTACAGATCCTAGAAGACAGATGTCCACGTTTCAGAAATTTCTTCCAAACTGGTGCTACTTGGCACTCTCAGAGGAGAGAAAAAAAGATTTGAAAGAACGCTCTTCATCTGAAAACGTGTTTGTGTCTGAACTATATTTACCTACTATGGCTTGTGAAATTTTGAAGGAAAGAATCAGTTCTGCAGTTGTGTTGTTGATTGGGGCAATCTTTAGACCTCAGAAACACTTGAATGCATCTCAGCACTGAAAGGCTTCAGCAGCCTCTCCCCTTGGTGTGGTCTCACTTTGCACATTACACTGAACGTGAATTGCTCCAGAGGGAGCATTACAGTGCAGTGATTGGGGCACCCAGGTGGGAGCTGGGACGCAGAGGACCATCAGCACTAATAAATATTTAATCTTTGTATGCAAAGTGTAACAGCTCCATTGAGAGAGACTCTGCACCTGCCAGCTCTGCTCAGCCCAGAGCCTGCTCAGCAAGGGCTGCAGGAAGACGAGGCTTGAAGCAGATGGCGGCGTTGAACTTGGATCACCCAAACCATAAGCATGTGCTTTAGTCAATCTGTACATTCAGCCCAATTAGTGAACAGTGCCAGATCTGCCAAAGCCACATTTTTCTCACGCTAAATGATTGATCAAAACAAAAGAAAACATCTCACCCAGGCTCACCAGTCAGTCTTGCTGCTGATCACGGCCCCACAGGCAGTGCCAGTGTTTCACAACAGTCGCTTTCTTCAGCTGTCAGCATGCATCCTTTAGACATCAGCAGGAAATAAAGCAGAAAACTGGAGACAGGAAATTGTTTAATGATAGAAATTGGCAAAGACAGGTGTAATCCTCAAGCTACTTTTAGCTCATTTTAGGAAATACGCAGGTATCATTTTGACAGCACGCTTTTAACAAAAAAGGTAGAGATTTACATGGTAAGATGTGCTCTTCTTAGAGGACTTAGCCTTCATTCTGTTGGTAAATTGAGTGCCAACCATAGCTGGGATGTGAGTTTTTGTGAAATCAGTCTAGAAAAGGACATTTTAAATTCAGCTTTCAGTGCCTTTTAATGCTGTTGTTGAATGACAGCTATGGTGTGATACAGATTGAAGGAAGTCTATTAGTACCTGCCCTCGATTTCACAGCCTCTGTATAAATACCACCTTTGCCTCTGATATTGGCCTTTCCTCATCTACAGCTGCTCCTTTGCTGCAAACTTTGAGCCAGGTTTAACTTTGGTTCATTTAATCTCTAGCACCTTCCCTAGCTGTGGATTTGTCTCTGCTCTTTTCCTGCCCCTTCTCATTAGCCCAAGACACTCAGCTTTTCTTCTCAGTTCCCCATTTCTCATTAATTTATTTTCCAAGAAGCAAAAAGTGAAAATAATTATACATCGAAAACCTCAGGAAGTACCAAATTAAAACCAGGGAGCTGATCTGTGTCCTGAGAAGACTCCAAGGTCACAGTCCTCTACTGCTCCTCATTGTGACCAAGAAGCCTCCTTGGCAGCTTCAACGCACACAGAGAGAGCAGCTGTAGGAAAAAAAAGGACAAACATCACCCCTCTCCAGCTGTGCCTTCACATACACAGACAAATCCTGCTAGGAAATGACAAGGAGCAGCTAAAGGAAATGGACTTCAGAGATACAAAAAGCTCATCACTGCCTCTCTTGGAATGGATGAGATGAAAGAGGAAGTGTCAAATCCAAACCAGACCCTGCACATACACCTGTGACTGTGTACACACAGCCATCTGAACCTGCAGGAGATGAAAAGCAGATGAACAACTGAATTTGATAAGGGAATACAGGTATTTATGTTATTACGTGCTAATGACTGCACATAAGATAGAGTATAAACCAGACTTTGTGAAAATGAGGGCGATAAATAGAAATTAATCATGGCTTTCTTACAGCTCTGCTTTATGGGTGTGAATATCTGAGACTGAAGGTAGTGCCTGAATCTCCTTTTCAGTATAGCTCCTGAAGTTTCAGTTTTATTCAGATTGCTGCTAGTTATTAAGGCTCAACTGGCAAATTCTAGAACTATTTAGCAACAGATTCTGGGATTCTTGTTTTTAAAAAATTACTAGCAAATTGAAAAAGACAAGAGAAAGGATTTTTTTCCCTGACAAAGCATGTAACTGAGTATACAACCTACTTAATCAGGTGAATGCTGGTGGTTTTCCCACAGAGTGAATTTCTGGAGAAGCCCTGTAATCTGTGAACTCCTGTGGACTTCTGACAGGAGGGTGGGATTGATGATGTGCTGTATCAGATTCATTTGCCATGTCTTTCTGATGGATGGTGAAGTCCCAGCTACTGGAATCACAGCTTGTTCACTTTCATTTGTGCATTGCTAACTCTCATCGTTAAAGATAAACAACATCATGTGAAGCAAGCACAAACTTGAAAGTCCGTCAAGTGGAACTGAAAGGACCCAGCACGTTTTGTCTTGGTTTTAAACCTTGCCTTGGAGGATCAGCTTATGACTCCTGTTATTCGGTACTGCAATGCTTCAGGCTTTTTCTTGAGCACCGTAATCATTTTGCCTCCTAGGCATCAATCAGGGTTAATAAGGTCAGCCAGCGAGGAGCAGATTGTCCACTATGTAATCAAGACAGACTTTGAGTCAAAATCTTTCTCTGCCAGTAGGAATATTTCCAGACTTGTACTAGAAGATGAATAGGGATGAAACAGCATATGAGGACTTTTTTAATAACCCTTTGATAATATTTTGGAAGCAGAGATGAAAATGTGTCTTAATTTACAAAGGATTGAAGAGTCATGAATTGAGGAACTGGAGATGATATTGGGACACTGGTGCATATTGTCCATTTATTGTTTTGATAATACGGTTTCTCTGCTTTGTTTGTCTCTTCTCCAACTGGCACCTCTTGCATCAAAATGCATATTTTTAAAGATACGATCCCGCTGAGCTCCTGCACAGTTACTCACATGTATGGCCCTTTGAAATGTGTAGGTTTTAAACCCAAGGCCAATCTGTGATTCCAAGTATTGCAGTGAGCATGGAGCAAAGCACCTCAGTGAGCATTGAGCAAAGCATTTATGTCCTCCAGAGCAATGTTCAGGCAAATGACTCACAGCACCTGCAGGGAGGGAAGAAGGAGTCAAACTGATTTTCCAATGTACTGACCACTGACATATCATAGGGGTGATGTGGCCTTAAGCGAGAGGAAGGACAAGAAAGGACAATAGTGTTGCTAGTTTGTGACTTCTGTAATTATATGTTTGCAGAATTAGGAGGGAGGGAGGGAAGCAGGAAAGACAAGTATTTATCAGTTGCCACTTTCTGCTTGTTGCATGCTAAGGAATCTTTCTGCTAATTTCTTTGCAAAAAGAGCTGAGCTTGCTGAAACTTAAAGTGGGGGGATTATACTGGGACAGGACATGGGTAAGCCCAGCCACAGCCCAGGTAGCCCCCGCTCCCCCAACTCTCCCAGGACCTTCTCATTACCTAACATCCTTTGCTTTCATTACTCCATCCAAAACAATAACTGCATTTTCATGCAAAGTGTTCTCTGCTGAGAAAATGTGGCCCTTTTGAGCAGATACATAGCTGTACATTCACGTATTTAGCAGAATTTATTATACAGAATTACTGACAAATAAGATCACATGCAAAGGTTGATAAGCTAAAACTGCATTTCAACAAACCATTGATGTAGTCATGACAATGTAATGAAAAGTTTGAAACATGTACAATTTCTGTAATAAATGAATATTCACTTTTGTTCTGAAGTATTAGTACTTGTGTCTAGACTTTGAGTGCTTCCAATCACAGAGCTACTAAAGCCAGAAGAATTCAGATGGTTAGAAAAAATGGTATGTCTTCAAGATGTGCCTGCTGTACTAAAATGATTTGATCTCAGCCTAGACTGTGGGTCATGTGAGATAGATAATAATTGATTTTATTATTTATTTTATTTATTGCTTTTTTTTAATGGTTTATATATTTTTAATTTTTTTACTATCTTCTTTTTTCAGATTCATTAAAAAATTAGGAACTTGCAAACATTCCCAGTATTTGGAGTGCTTGTCTATTCAAAGAGAGAGAAGGTACAGTTACATATATAAAAATATAGACAATCCAATCTCATGACATCACATCAGGTTCAACAATATAATAATATAAAAGTAATAATCTGACAATATTTTAGCTGCTGCATGGCTACTTGATGTAAAACTCTAAGTAAAATGAAGAATGGGTGATCTGGAGTGTTGACAGAGGATCAGTCGTCAGCTGTTCAAATCTAGCCCAGGCTGCTGACAGCAGTAGGGGTAGCAATGGAACTACCACTGCCATTACCATCAGCTGTTTGACTGGAGTAAAATGAGACAGTGGCCTACTCCCTCTGTTTTAGGTTACCCATCCCTCCGTTCTCTAGACAGTGCCAAAAAAGCTCTCAGATCACACCCTAGAAGAGAGGTACCCATGCACAAAACTCGGCGAGGGTGTCTTGAGTGGTGGTAAGTACATCTAGAAGTAAGAAACTTCAAGCCAGAATCACAACATTCTCAGAGCCCTAAAGGAGCCTCATTCAATGCAGTAGCTTCTTTTAAGGTTTTGTGAAGGTGCCCTGGTGATAACCTCGAGGCTAAATCCTTAGTTGTCCCTCTTGGTGATCCAGGAGTGTCACACTTTTGGACTAACTGGTCTTCACCAGAGTCTTGCTCAATGTTCCTGTATGAGTGAGAACAGAGGTGCGTTGTCCTGGACATGGTGACAGGGTTTAATCCCTGCTAGCACTCTAGGATGTGCCATATTATGATGTTCATCCTGTCTAGTGCTTACATGGTACTGTTCCCTCTCCTACCACCTACAACTGTACAGGGGTCCTCCTACCTCCGTCACCAGCAGCAGATCCTGTTATTGGAGAGGTCTCCTAGAACAGAGCTGCTGTTCACTCCACACCATGAGTCAGACAGGTCTCAGCAGTAGGGCCAGCAGTATGTGTGTGGCTGAGTGACCTCATCTGGAGCCTGGGGACAGCTCCCAGAGCTGACTGCCACAGGGCAGAGCAGGGGAACAAAGTGCATCTTTCATGCCTGGGCATCCCTTATCCACAGCCTGAGCAGCAACCCAGCAGACGCACCTCTCGTGCCCCTATCCTCTCCCAGCATTTATTTGGAACCTCAGGAGGGAGGAGTTAAAAGTGGATTTCAACTGGGTCAGAAAAACCCAATAGCTTGCTTTTTACTCCATAGCAAAAATGGAATTTTCAGGAAAAAATCTGAATACCAAAATATTCAAGACAAAAAATAAAGTTTTTAATTTTTGGCAGCTGAGGACAGGTTTGGGCTGCTCAGTTTTTGACAGTAAAGCAACATATATTCGCACCGTTTTTTTCATCTTCTTTTACAGTATGCTGACATTTTCAAATGCTTTTTCTCTTGAAATGCAGTTTCTCTTGAACATTTTCAACAACGCTTTTTCACGGTATTTAATTCTCAGGGTTTCTCACTGCCAGGGGAACAGCCAAGGATCCAGGGAGGAGCCGTGGAAACGCATTAGCTATGCCAGCTCTCAAGAGCAGCTTGAAGTGGCACTGGACCCCTTCGATTCTGGCCCTTGGCAGTGGCTGGTGTTGTCCAAGTTTGAAGTGGGGCAGAGATGCAGCAGAGCTCCCAGCCCACCTCCGGAGGGGAGCTAAAAAGGGTAGGCACAGGAGAAAAGAGCCAATTCAAATGCACCTTTGATCAAATGGTGCGGACTTAGGAAGACAGCAGAAAAAATGGACTGTGTCATGCCCCAGCATTGTCTCACTACTTGTGCCAAGTCTTGCAGTCAAGAGAGAGCATCTCCTGATGAGCCCACAGCTGTAAGAGAGCGTGGACAGTCTCCTGCACTTGCAACCAAGGGCAGTGTCACAAGCCTCCGTGTTGCTACATTATGTTGTAGTTGGAAATGCTGTGGAGGGTCCTCTATACATTCCTGCTTTTGCACACATAAAAACCAAGGGCGAGCAGCTCTGACCCAGCCCAGGAGGGGTTGGCAGTGGCACCCCTCCTGCTCTTCACAGAGCAATCTCTCTGATCCAGCCAACAGGGAGACACAGCTCAAAGAAGAATGAGAAGGTCTTGTGACAGAGTGGGAAAACACATTTAACTAAATTCACCTGCATTTTTTTACTGAATAGAAGTGTTATGCCATTGTTTTTTTTTCCTACAGGCATCTTTTCTCCTTCAGGCCAGTCCACCTCCACTAACTTCAAGCCAGAGGAGTTCCCGCTTCATATGCAGAGCATCAGAGTGTTGCACACGCATAACTGGAACTGCCACAGGCAGACACCAGGAACTACACTAAAAACAATTAAAATATGCTGATGAAATCCCACTTCCCTGCTCATCCAGCCCATCAGAGTAGAAATGATGGAGTTTCTGAGCTGCTCTGAGCAAACAGTGTGAAAATATAAGTCTTGGTTTGGTGCATGCCCAGAGTGTTGAACTAATAACACTTGTCTCATATGTAAGCAGCTGCAAAACCTGATATTTACACAAGGATTCACAGAGATGAGAAAAGCCTGCTTTTTTTTTGCTTTTTTTTTTCCTAGATGGCAGGCTCTGGTTCAAATGGGAATTAATTTGGGAAAACTCTCTGGTTTGTATCATACAGCATGCCAGATTATACGACTAGAGTAGACTCTATTTTTTGTATAATTGAAGATTAGCTTTAGAGCATTGACATTGTTCCCACATCAGTATAGGAGCATTTTTACCTACCAAAGCACCCATCATTTTACATGTCAAACAGGTTGTGAACAAAGTAGGACTCTAAAAGCACTCAATCAACAAGATCACAAATGCACTTGGTATAAATACAATTACACCTAAATACGCTTGCTGGCGGGAGCCACTTTTTTGCAGAGCTGTCTCTGGGAACCCACACGTGCTTGGCTTACCTTCGACAAGGTGGCTGCAATTTCAAAGCTTAGAGCTGCCTTTAAATAGGCTTTTCTAAGACTCGAGTATCAGCTGGCACATGCTTCTGCTGGCAACACAAGGGCTGTTGTCTCAGCCACCCAGAAGTAATATGCAAAAGACAGCTTTTATGAGGCCAATTAGTAGAGCTGGAAAACACAGCCCAGGGTTTAGCTACCCAAGCCCTACCTCAAGACCTGTTGTGAGCTTCTTCTCATTTTTCTCAGATCTTTCAGGTGGTCTAATAAATTACATTCCCCTTCTTACAAAGTTGCATCACTTTTATGGAAAAAATGATGAAGCAGGCAATGCTCCTGCTGGCAGAGTGCAGCTAATGGCAGGGTGGATACAGCAAAGTCTGATGCATCAGATTGCTGCAGGGAATAGCTTGCAAACTCAAGCTAACCTCCAACCCCCCATGCCTTCTGGGGTTTACAGTTTGGGGGTCTTGGTACATACACTAGGCTGGTCCCAACTATTTTTTTGAGTATCACGAAGGCACATGAACCTGGCCCTCAGTTCAGCAGTGCTTCTGTCTCCTCATCCAGCACCAGCACAACACGAACGTGACAAAAGAATGAATGCAGAGAAATAGACATCATCTCAGGTGATATTAGGATATCTAAGGTCTCACTTCTTGCCTCATTTTAAATCATTTTTTATTTTCAACCGCTCCCTCTCTCTCCACAAGAGGTAAGTGTTTTGAGGCAAAAGGCAGAGTGCCCTTCAGCGCTATCAGGAATAGCAAGGCCATTGCCAGTCTCATCCTGTAAAAAACTATGGTAATCACAATAGGTTTGAAGTTCTTCCAAACAAAACAGCTGGAGCTGGTGGACACTGTATGTTCTTCCTATTGCTTTAAGAGCTCCAGCTGCTCTGCCTCTGCAGTGGAAGTACATCTGTGTTGCTGTGCAAGCAAAAACAGAGAAAGGATGAGGAAAAGAACAATTCCACATATTTTTGTCTGTTGCTTCCATCTTGTGGCCAACTCGGAAAAGAAAAATTTGGGTCTTTATTTGAGCAAAGTTATTATTAACAAATGAAAGGAAACCGTAGAATTTTTAGAGGTGGTTCTAATCCTTACCTCTAGTTGTTTGGATGGGAATGAATCGGGGTGGGAAGTTAGTTTTTCCCTTTGAAAAGCATTGAACATCAATGCCGGCAGAGGAAGGGGCTGGTGCCTCCTCTGCCACGCCCTCTGTTTTGGTCTCACACGAGCTGCTGTGCCAAGGGGTGCAGGGCAGAGATGGGGTCAGGAGGACAAGCCCATGAGTGCTGAGCCCAAGCCCTTACTTTGCTGTAGGCAGCAGTAATAATGGGACTCCCACGGAGTATGGACTCTGCTTCAGCTGCTGGCTTCATCAGCTAGCCCAGATCCATGAGGTGACTTTCCCTCTTCTTTGTTTTAGGCCTACAAAGGCTTTTCTTTGTTTCCCTTTCATTTCTCCTGGGGATTATGCCAGCGCACAGCTCCCACGCCACACAACCTCTAACAATGGGGATAAGTTGATGGGACACAGCGATCTTGCTGAGACAGTTGCAAAGGCACCATGCCTGAGGTTTCTAGAGCCATGGGGAGCATCTCAAGGTGGCTGGATAAGTTCTTTCTGGCTCATGAACCTGCTGCTTCCTTTATGCACCACTCATAGCAATACAGAAGCTTAGGCAAAAATCTTTTTACCTGCATAACCTAAAGCCATTCCCTTCCTATCCTCCTGGCCAGGAGCCTGCCCTTCCCTGCTCCCAGCACGGTGCTGCTCTCTCCCAGCTTCTGTTCCCTGGGCAGCCTGCCTCTGCCGTATGCCAGTGCACTCTCTCAGCACATTTCCAGCCAAATGTTTGCTGAGGCCTCGAGACAGGGAGCAAGATGATGTGGAGAACTCATGTCGGACCCCCAGTGTGGCGGAGCAAGGGGCTAGACTTTTGCCCAAAATGGGCCTACTTCAGCAAGAAGGTGAGAAACTCACGATCCATGCTCCCCAGCATGGACAGACATGCTCACAGGCACACACAGCCATACCCTGTGCTTGGGAGAATGCTCTGTTCCCAGGCTCTTGCATAGAGAGAGATTTCGGTACCCCCATGCTTTATTCCACACAGCAGAAATAACGAGTCCATTAGTCCTCGTGTCTCACACAGCTGCTGAGCTTCCAGAAGAGCAGGTGCACAGCTGAGCAGGATGTAAGGGCACAAAGCACGTCCAGGGCTCTTTCCTGTCCCCCCATGGTGGCAGGAAGTGGTGTGTGTCCGTGCAGTGTTACAGGAGAAAGACTCCTTTCAGCAAGGAGACACAGAGACGGCCTACTGTAACTCTTATCTAAGACAAGGGCCCAGGATGCTGCTCCTCGTTTGAATGAGAGGGGGGAGATGTTAGATGAAGAGTTCATCGCTCAACAAGTTCCCAGCAAGAGCAGTGACCACCCCAAGGACAGAAGGCTGCTAACCAGCCTATCCACGGGGCATTCCCACAGCCAGCCTTGCCTGGCTCCCACTGGAAAGCCAAGACAGGCTTCTGTGCAGGAAGTGCAGCTGTCAAGTTTAACTCTGATTTCAGGTTGAAATCTTGCAAATCTTCTCAAATTCACATTCAGTTACATACACTGTGTAAAATTGATTAGTGGGAGCACTGAACCACGCTAAAAATCTGGTTTGATTCACAAAGGAGGCGAGTTCAGCACAGATCCGAAAAACCCTGTAGCCAGAGGCCTTTCCTGAGTGTTGCAGACCAGCAGGCGTCAACCCCCTCAGCACACATGCTGCCAAGGCCAAGGGGTTCATCTTGTGCAGGGAGCCCAGTGCCCACCCCCCCAGCACTGGAGCACCACACCTGCTGTGTTTTGGGAGATAATATGACTCCCCACAGGTGTCACTTGCTATCCAGGTCATTTGCTGCCAGCACTTCCTCACTATGCCCACTGGAAGGGCTCGGAGACTTGCATGTCACTACTGCCTGATGCCTCAACCAAAAACCTCTTGAGGGAAAAAATCCCTGAACAAGAGTGATTCTTTATAACCGTCTTTCAATAAGTGAGTATAGACCCCTCACATATCCTTAAATTATATATCATTTATTGAAATATAGAGATCTTAATTTACA
This sequence comes from Melanocharis versteri, assembly GCA_013397845.1. Classification (NCBI taxonomy): domain Eukaryota; kingdom Metazoa; phylum Chordata; class Aves; order Passeriformes; family Melanocharitidae; genus Melanocharis; species Melanocharis versteri. The sequence goes on from VZTG01006405.1 coordinate 917,464, forward strand.
AGATTTTTTTCAAAAACAAAATATCAACAGGGGCATTTTTGAAATACATTTTGTGCCTACCATCACTCAGGCCAGTTTGCCCTTCTTCAAACATTTCACAACAGCCATCATTTTGGAAACACTTCCTTTTTTATTATTCTAAAATATAACTTTTGGACATTCAAAGTGCAACAGTTAACGTGCCTGTGGAATATATCACAGTAAAAAAAATATAAACAAAGGCAGTGATATAGCTGTCATAAATGTTTTGGCAGTATTCTAGAAGTCTATATAAAAATACTTATATACATATTGATGTATAACATCATCATATCTCACGTCCTTCATCATGTAATAGGACCATTTTGTACAAGTTGCAGACCACGCTGTAAGGAATTGGTTGGCCATTCCAAATCAAAAGCTGCATTTCATAGGATAACACTGATTGTCGTTATACAATTACTGTACCAAAAGGTTTGGGAATATCTCTTCCAGTGGCTTCTCAAAAAGTAAGCCATAAAAAAAAAAAGTCTGTAATACTGATAATATTGTGGAACTAAACAATTCATCCTCCCACACTTGTCCCTCTCTAGTAAATCCTCTCTCTTCCTCTCCTTCTCATTCCAGTTTCCAGGCCATCTTATCTGATTCCAAGCCTGCAGTGAGCTGAGTTTGGCTAGACCCCTGCCACGGATGCAGTTCATCTGCACGATACTCATGACAAGATGGAGAATTAACATTACCATGTACCAGAAAGTGAGCCAGCTCTGGTTCACCGTTTGAGTCTAGCCTGAGATGCACTGTGAGATACAGAATGAGGCTGGTGAGGGGAAGGCAAATCTGCATGAAAATGTCCTTAGATTCCAGTAACTGATATAATAAAACATGCTGGGGCTGATTTTCAAACCCCAAAGAACACTAGGCCATGTGCAAAAATGCAGGTGAAATTGCTTGCCTAATTTGAATGTGTCATTGTAAAGACGACACATGCAAATTAAGGCACATGTGGTCTCAAGTGGCCATTCAGATATCTGGGATATCCATAGACAATTTGTGTTTCCTCAATTCATAGTTCGTAACTGGAGGAAGACTTCACATCGTCTCATCTGTCCTGGCTATATCAAGAGTCCGTGTTTCACAGTTGTCCCCATACAGAGCTCAGTGACATGTTTGGCTAAAGCATGGTCCCAGGAAGACACTTGGTCTTGATCTGTCGAATGTGAGAATTAGAGAATGCACCATCATTCACCGTTCCTTCTGATTGTCAGCTTCCATCAGGGTTGAAAATGTGGGGGCTTGCTTCAGGTCCTGTTTTCACATTTGCTGTGATCTTGTGCGTGGCCTCGGCCAGGTGACAGTTTGAAACCCAGAGCCAGAATTATCTTCCTGTGTGGCATCCCACACTGTAACACTGCCAATATTGCATTTGCTTTTATTTGATCCATAACTGTCCACAAGTGAAATCAAGGGGACTTACAGAGCTTTTTGTAGGGCCATTTGAAGGTAAACTGTAGTTTAACATGGCAGCATGTTCTGTCAGTCAATGCTGGTCCATCTTTCACACTTCCTAGGAAAATACTGCAACACAGGAATGAGTTTGCACCGCATTTGCATTGGTTATGTCATAACAGAGGCTGGGCACATCCTATGAGGTGCTCATTGCACTGAATTAAGGCAAAGTTTGAAAGTTCAGTACCAGAAAGGATGGGGCCCTTGGCAGTGATGTGCTTTTTTTCACATGTAAGTCTTCCAAAGCATCATATCTCATTAACGCATTATACAGTGATAGCAGTAATCATAATACTTTGTTCATAAAAGTGGTGTCAAAAACCAAAAATTGCAGGCTGAGAGCAGGTTCATTTTCACACACCTTCTTCCAAAAAACACTCCTAGAAGCGTTTACTTTTTGTCATTACAGTCTGCAAAGATAATAGAGCTTTCTGCTCCTGTTTAAACTTGAAAACTAAGACAAGAATATTTGCTGCAGAATTATTTCTGCTTATTTGAACTTGAGTTTCAGGCTAGGAGAAATGTCTTTATTCCTTGAACAGTTCAAATATCAAATCAATTCTTCACAGCTAAACCCAGGATAAGATTTCTTTTGAGTACCCATGAAACACTGGTAATGGGATATTGCTGGTGGTTTATCATAATCTTCCATTTTCCAGCATCTTGGAAATCTGACATAATTTTTTTTATTTAAATTTTTAGAACCTCACTTAATCAGAGGAAAACTAATTGCTTATAGTATATCTGATTAGAAAAGCTACTCAGCTCATGAGAGAAAAAATATCTTTTTTCTCCATGTTAAAGTAGTTTTAGCTAACCAGAACAATTACCATTCTGTATAGATTGAAAAAAAAACCAAAGAATTGCTTCATAAAATTTTTTTGGGCTGGAATTTTCTCCCCTGCACTTAAAAAGGTTTTTTGATAATGTATTTTTACTGAAGGACAATGGATTGTAAAATATACATTTAGTGTTACTGAAAACAGTAGTAGTATTATCTTGAAAACAGCTACCTTCTATAGTTAATAAAGACTTACTAGGTTTCTAACACCTATTATAGACTGACTTTTAATTATCATTGTTATTATCATTATTATTCCCCTTTACTTGCATTAATGGTAAAAAGAAACATATTTTATAGTACCGGTCAGTCCCTTGTGGTTTTGGACCTTTTTGGTCCAAAAGTGGTTTTTGCATGTTCTTCAATTCACATGACAGTTCAACAGCAGCTGACATTGAGATTGAGGGAGGAAGTACACAAAATTCATGAATGACCTCTTCTAAAATCCATGGCATATGTTCAATGTGCACCTCAAAAGATCCTTGAGTAGACAGTTATTTACATAATTACAATGGTGAAGTATTGCTGCAGTGGAAAATTGATCCATCAAAGTCATATGAATGCCCTTGAAACACAAAACTGGTCTGTTTGTGGCCTTTCCCTTCATCCTCCTACCAGTTTGAATGGCAAACAACACTGAGATGCTACTGAAGTACTGCAAGAAGCAACACAAAAAAAAATCCATCTTCAACATGTCTCTTTCATTTATACTCAGGCTGATTCCTCTGCCCGTTTCTGGGAGTTCCTCTCTACAAATCCACCTCCTCTTCACATCCTTGACATTGCAATAAAGTGGTTTTCTCTGTGGAGCAGAAGTCTGTAGACAGCACAGGAAGCTTCCCCGTGTGCGGAGCTGGCAGGTGTCCGTGGGGTTACAGGAAGCTGTCCTCCACCAGGTCTGAGGAGTCAATCCCAATGTCGTCCATCATGTCAATGTCCTCAATGGTCTCGTCCTCTCTCTTGATGAAGGTAGAGCTGCTGGAACCAGTTTCAATGGCACTTTCTTCAGATGTCTGTGAACTGGAAGAGACAAATATCTCAGAGATAAAGTACGTGGTGACTGTGACTGGGTAGATACTCCAGTCTCTAGCAGAACTGAACGCTACCTCCCCAGATGCTTTCTGACCCATGGTGCAATCTTAGGTGACTATGACCACCAGTTTCTTAGGACATGACATATCTTGTATATCAAAAGTAGTGAACCACCTTGGAATTCAAAGGAGCAGGTTGTTCTTATGTTCCTCCAAGCACTTTCAGCCAGACGCTTGTTGGAGAAATCATTTTATGACACTACTGTGACAATAGGTCACTTAGGTAAATCTAGGGAGGTCAGGTGAAAATAAGATAGCAATAACAGACAGTAAGATAAGAATAACAGAGAGAGGTAATATGTCTTAATTTTGATAGTACTTTTGGGGACTTCTTTCTTCTCCCGCCTAAATAAAGCACAAAACTATACACAAAAAAAAAGGTTGCTGATTCTATATACTATGAATTAAGTGCTGAATTAAACCTGCACCGTTCACAATTAGAGACACACAGTGTTGTGTTGTAGTGGAATTGGTGACACAAATTGACAAGAGAGAAGTAAAGATTTCTGGACACACTGCTTTCATAGAAAGCTATACCATAGAAGATATTATCAACAACTTCTCCCAAATTTTGGTATTTGTCTCATACAAACAAATCAATCCTTTGAGATCTCATATGAAGCTCCAAGTTGTTGAGCTGTGGAGGGAAGATGCATTGCAAAATGTGCCCACAGAGCCACCAGACAACCACTGTGACTTGACCAAGCTATTAGGGGAGTCCCAGAAACAGTAGTTTCAAGAGAGCTAAGGAAACCATTGGCCGAGTATGATGCTGGAAAGTGTAAATGGACATTGCCAAACATGACCCCAAATGGTGACTATGGGCTATGGGATCTGTAAACTGCACCTACCTGTGTCTGTTTCTTTTTCCAAGCTCATCTTCAGAAACAGGGTCAATGTCAGGCAGGGGAATGATGTATCCACTGTCAGCACTCAGCCTCTGCTCATCAAATCCACTCTCCCTGTCCTTTAGCTTGTCTTCGTTCTTGTAGGTTACACCAATGTAAGCATTGTCACAGTCCCCTCTCATGCGTGTGACAGCTGGGTGATCACTTTTCAGGAAGTCCAGATGAATCTTCTCATAGCTCTGAAAATATTAATTTCAACCCCTTCATGAGATGCTATGCACTAAGGCTGCCTTTCTTCAGACAGGCAGCTGTGATTCATTAGCCTAGCAAATATTCTGCCCTATGAGCCAGCAACACTGGATAGAGAAGTCCAGAATCTTCAATTGTTTTGAAGGAAGAAGTGACACGTAAGTTTTAGACGATGGAGGAGCAAAGCTTTATGGCAGCACAAAGCAGACAAATAGAGGTGAAAGAAGGGTAGGGAGAAGGGAGTTAAGGTAGGTGGGAAAAATGAAACACTGAATCATGGGGCAGCCACAACTTGTCCAGAGCTATCAGAAGTATGAGGGGAAAACTGTCCAAAGAAGGAGACTGGGAGATTATACACATGGGCCAAGAAGTCCGTTTTATAGAATTATTTCGCTGCCTACAAAATCCCATGAAAATGTATGGAAGTAGTCCTCCAGTAGAAAAATTTCGTTGGTAGGATTTAATTAGAACGAAGAGTTCTGCTTCCCAGTTAATACCGCAGGACTGCTTCTCTCAGTAAGCTCGAATGAAGAAACTGAACATGCAACGTCCCCATGTTAATCACATAGTTCACATAGGTTAGAACGTGCCAGATCGGTGCTCATGGCTCTCATGGCTGGAAAAATGCTTATAATGCCCTCTGAAGCAGCACACAGAAAACACAGTGAAAATTACAAAGAGCAAACCTTTTTGTACTCTCCAGGCAACAAGCTCTCCACAATTTCACTCAAATGGTAGAAAGAAGGTCTTTTCTCTGGTTCACTGTTCCAGCACTTCACCATAATCTCATACCTGCAAATAAGATGGAAACAAGTTTAGCCAACTGGTAGAGGAACATAACTGACCAAACAGAAACTAAAGCCAAAATTCTCTAGGGACTGGGCAGGTGTGGAAAGGCCAAATGCACACATACACTTCATTGGTAGCGTGATCAGGTTTGGCCATTCGGTATCCACTCTTGATCTTGTTGTAGAAAGTGGAATCGACCATCATGCCAGGATACGGTGTGCCACCTGCAGATAAAAGAGAAGCAAAAGTACTACTCTGTACTTGACTATCCGTGCAGAGTTCCCAAGTACTGTCTTCCTGTTCATGTCATGAAGTGTTTACGCTATAATTTAACATGGCATCAGAATGATTTTTCCTAGCCACTGTTTCACATCAGAGCTATTGTCTTGATGACATTAAGCCCTAACGTGAAACAGTGGCTAGGAAAGACCGAAGTAGGTACTAGTTGTTAGAAAAAAATATCTTTACAGTGTTTATAGAATGTATTGGGGACAGACATTGGATGATACCTGGATCAGGTCAGCAGCCTGCATTTGGCATGGCTGAGGTCATGGCTTTGCCTTGCCACTGCCTTTCTGTGAGAACTCAGCCTGGATACTTGCTCTGTCTGGCATTATTGCCTTTGGCACCTGTTGGCCAGCTGAGAGTGACATGGCCTGAGTAACACACCTCATCCTGGCTGCAAGGCCAAAGCCTTGGTGTAATTCCCCTCCGTACCCCACTCGTCCCAGCTGGGCAGCTGGCTTTAGACAGCAGCTAATATGTCATGTGCACGGGTTCTCAAAACGTTTGGACTTGGCCCAAGCTGACAGAGTTTACTGATAATTTGGGGCTGCAGCACAGAGACATCACTGCACTCATGCTTAGTTGATTCTGATGTGTAAAAGGGTAATTCAAGCTAAAGTCAGCATGGTAGCAAGATGCTAAAATTGACCTTCTTAACACACACTGCTGAGGATATATTTTGCTTTCCAAAAAGGAACAGCTTTCTCAGATGGAGGAGGCATACTATAATATTACTTCAGAAACCTCTGCCCTTTCAAAAGCAGGATTTTCACCTAAAACTGAGCTTCAGAACCTTCTTTACAGGTGGAACAGTGAAGTGTAGTGCTTCGGTTCCTGAGCTACCCAATGCCTCTCAGGGATATTGGGGAACGGCTATTTACAGGATCCTACGATGCCCGGAGATTACAGGAATCAATACCATAAATAGTGGTGCGACTGTTGTTTTCTGAGAAGCAGTTATGTGACAACTTATTCTAGCAAATAACATTAGGCTTGGGGTTGCCTTGGGGCAGCAGTAGATACCATACAAGCATGACTAATTCTGCTGGCAGTAAATCTGGGCAATGCACGCTCGCTGAAGCGGGCCATCCACCCGTCCAGGAGGCTAATTAATGAGGCTGAGGAGAGAGCCAGGCTGTTCCCAGCTGGGAACTGTACATTGTCTGTAACTGCTATATATTGTCATAACCACTTTACGCTGCCATAAACCAACTGTGTGAACACTGTTGACCTGGAAATGAGAAATCAGTGTCCCAGAAGACTGACATTTATTTTCATTCTGTAATGGGACTAAGACAGGCTCTTTTGAAATGTGTATGAAGAGACTGTTCCAAACCAGCCGCTGAGCTGGGCTGCAGCCCCAGGCACCCCATTGCAAGGGAGAAATATGTTCCTTCTCATATTAGACAGAAAATCAATCCTGCCGTGGCACGCCGATGCTTTTCCACAAAAGATTTTCACACAGTTCTTTTAGTTTTATAGAAAAAAAGTATATTGCAAAAACAAACAAACAAAAAACCAACCAAACAAAAACAAAAACCACAAGCAAATGAACAAAAAAATCTCCACCAAAATCTCCACCACTCTTTTGGGAGAGTATGCACATTTTATTTCACACCTAACACTGGAATCTGAAACCCTATATAGAAGAACACCTAACAGTGGATTTCACACATATATTTTTATATGTAGAATTTGAAGTACTTCACGCAGAACAGTTTGAATTGAAAAAACTTAATCACCACACATAGGAAAATATTCACAGTACGTACCAAGAGAAAATATTTCCCACAGCAGAATGCCATAAGACCAGACATCACTTAACGTTGTGTACAGGTTGTCAAAAATACTTTCAGGTGCCATCCATTTTACTGGGAGGAAAGTCTGTAATAAGAAGAAAGCAAGCCCAAACACACTGATTAGTTATTAAAGAAATGCTCACCATTGCAATTGTTGTTTGATAGCCTGGAAAAACCTCTCTCGATAAAAAAAGTTGTGTTAACCTTGCTAGTGTTTTATTTTATTAAATTTTTAATTCAATTTAATACAGAGGCATCAGGATTGTAAGCAATGCTACTCGTTGCTTCCCACAAAAACTAGTTAAGCCATAACTGTATTGATTTTGTTACTAGCAAATGACCAGTCTGAATGAAGGTATGATGTGAAATCTGGCACTGCTGAACTAGGTCTGATATGTCATTTTTTGACAGTTCCTTAATAATTTATCCAATCACAAAACTTGCCAGTTAAAAGTGTAAGACTGTGAAGTACTAAATGTGTACTTTTTGGCTTTAAAACAGAGTTAGAAAAGTTACAGGAATTAATGAACTGAAGATAAATTGCTCTGAGGAGCATTCATCCCAATGGTCAATTACTGTAACCAACACTGAATGGCAAGAGCATGAAATGGCATTTAAAACTGACAGTTTTCATTTCAGTTAAAGCAGAGCTCTGGAGATTAAGTACATACGCTGCCCTTGGAGACATAGTTGGAATCATGCATGATGTCTCTAGCCAGCCCAAAGTCACAGATCTTCACAATTTTTCCTTGAGCCAGGAGGACATTGCGAGCGGCCAAGTCACGGTGCACACACTGTATGGAGAAAAATGAAGTTGTTCAAGGACATGCTTTTTCCATGAGGGCCACTGCCCTTACAAAAGGGTTGACTTTCTAGGTACAGTCCTAACAAGACCTTCTACTGAACGAGCACCTGCTAGCAGGGGCAGGGAGGCACCAGGCCTCAGGACCAGCGAGGTCTCACACGGATGCATTGGAGAGGGGAGGAGGCAAAAGTGCGGTCACCCTTTCCCATTCTACCCATCATGTACTGATGATATGCCTGTGCTTCTGACCATGCTGGTTTGTGACTGCATGGACCCTTCACCCAGACCCTGCTTTGATCCTCCACCATCTCTGGCACCCTGACTCCCGCAATGTCACAGGATGCAGCAGGAGAAGAGGAGTGACTGCTGCTTTGATTTTTTTTCCCACCATGGTGATCTCCATTTCCAGGTAAGTGAGAAAGCTGTCTGTATCTCCAAAAAGAATACTATATTGTGTCATATGCTGAAAATCTAAATTTGAAACCCATAGCTGCAGAAGACATTTTTACACCTTATTCCATTTTGCTTACTTTTTTATTTACTTACATTTTTAGAAGCCAAGAATTCCATTCCCCGTGCAACCTGGTAGGTGAAGCTCAGCAAATCCAGTAGGCTAAGGCCCTCTGAACTGTCATCTGAAAGAAGGTTTTTGACTTCTGATTCTATTGAAAAAAAGAAGAAAAATGTGTTTTTGCTGTGGAGTGTGAAAGTAGCATCCATCTTCCCCTACCTATCATGATTCTGAGCTGATAATTTTAGCAGAGTACCATGACCAAAAAAGTCTTTTCATAGTAACTATTGCCACTTTTAATGTCTGCATCAGTCACTGACACATACTGCATTCTTAAAAACAGCCAGTACTAAATAAAGGGTTTGGGTTTTCTCCTGCCTGTAATTTTTTCCCTTGGGAACAGTAGAAAAAAGTAGAGTTAAAAAGGAACGTTACTGGACATTACTGGAATGTCACACAGGTTGCTTACTCGGTGTGCGGTACAAAAATATTTGTTTAGAGGTGATGGCTGAATTAGGGTTCTGTGCATGCATGTGCATTCTTATCTGTTTACTTTTGCTGAACACTGTTGTTTCCCAGGAAGTATTCACTGGGACTAATCCAACACCAGCAAAAAGGGTCAGGAATTCTATGGCAACAGTTCTTATTTCTTTTATGAAAAATGTCAGGAAAAAAAAAATCAGTCAAAATTCAGTGATTCATTTTCCCCAAATGTCCTAGAGCATGAGTACGTAAGTCTGCCATGTGAATCTGGGACTGGATATGGTTCAGTTTCTGAGGCCTGGAGGCAGAAGTGACGGTGTCTGTTTTTAAACGAAAGCATATTTGGTTTCTGAGAACAGGGACAGGGAATAGGATGCATTCATTATCTTCATTACATAATCCAGGAAAGTATTTGGGAGTGTTCTGCATTTGATAAGTGTCAGTTAATGTGAAATGTAAGTGGAAACAGTACAATATAAACTACTATTATTATTGGTCATTGCATTTGCTCAAAATCCTTCAAACTACAAGACTGATAAAATCACTGCCTCCAAAGAGTGCCTACAATCCCACTGCAGAGCACAACTGTGCAGTGCTTCACAAAAATACCCAACTGGACCCAAGAAACAAATACCCAAGTGGATCCCTTCTGCTCCAGCAACATGCTCTCCTACCCCCAGAGCATAATGGAAGAACACAGTCACAAACTTTTAGCCTACAGCTTATGCTCACACTGCTCTTGCTGAACAGAGCTAAGCGGTTTGTGTGCATTTAGAGGACAAAAATAAGAGATGTGTTTACACAAGAGTCATTTGTATTGTTGGTATATGGAGAAGGGACAGCTCTACTTTACCTGACATGGATTTCTTCTTATATGAAGCAGGCCGATCATACACAGATCTCTGAATATCAGAGTATTTAGAGCCCTCCTTCCTTTCCAGCATTGGCACATACTGAGTGGTATCAGCTTGTTTCATGTCCATGTATTCTCCAGTGTTTTCAAATGATAATATCACATAACTGAAATTGGAAAAAAATACAAGCGTATCAGCTAGTGACTTCCCTGTCACAGCATGTGCATATCTAACAGTTCACTTAAGGTGTACCATTGTATTGATGTGAAATTCAACAGCTGGATTCTCGTTAGGGAATATATATATATATATATATATATATATAAAGATCATTACCGTATATCATATATATAACATAACCATCACTTATTAATACATGTTACTGTGTATTGCTCTGGTCAAACACAAGTGCTTCAAACTTAGGCTTTTGCCAACAGTCAGGTATGTAACCATGCCTTATTTCCCCAAATCCTGCTGAACTCAAGTATCACTACCTAGGACTTTTAGCTCAAGGTATTCCAAATGATGAATGCAATTTATTCACCAAGAGAGTTTGCATCGAATCCAGTCCTGCTGAACAAACATGTGCCCAGATGAATAGTCCTGGCTTTACTCAGCTACCAAGTCAGTTGATCTCTTTGTCTGAGTGATTTTTTGAATGAATCTCTGTTCACCTTTTAAATCCTGGGTAATTTTATGGCATTACATTATTGCTGAATGTATGGTGACAAACTTCCTCAACCATCATCTGAAAAAAGCTATGGGATGAACATTAACCATTAGGAAACTACTGAGACTGGCTAAGCCATTGGTAGATAAAGGAGAGGACTTGAGCTTGGAGAAAAAGCTCCAGGTTGTTTGAAGGGAAGGAGTTTTAGACAGTGGGAATTCCCCAAGCATGGAAACAAGGAGACAGGTAGATGCACTTTACTTTTAAAAGTTTGGTATGTAAAGCCAAAAGGATGTTTGGTTTTGTTTGGTTTTGTTTTGTTTTGTTTTTTAACAATAAAGAAACACTGGGCTGTGATTTATTAATAAAAATCTTCTTTGGGACATCAGGATGTCTATGGAGAAACCACAGGGGTCCTCAGACTGCAGACATCTCTACAAGCAGGAAAAACAAATCTAGGACACATGTCAAGTAGACTGAATAAAAACTGTTGAAACCTTCCCAGACCTATGAAAGCTGAGAAATAAAAGTTTAATGAGAAAAATTAGGGAGAGCTTTAAACCAGTGAATGAGAGTAATGGAATAAGAGTTAATAATGACTTAAGTCCTTAAGTTGCAGGTCATGTATTTCTTTTTTTTCATTTTTTCCCACCTTCTTGTGCTTTCATCAGCGGGGTTCATCCCAAAGATATCCAAATCTTTTTTTGGCTTTTCTGGGTGTCGGTTCAGGAAATTGTCCCTGTTCTTATGCAGGTAGTTCACCAAATCACCATAAAAGCAGTATTCAGTAATGATGTAAATAGGACCTGTTAAGATAAAGCAAAATTATGCATTGATGAGTGGGGTCTTTGAAAAACAGAAACAAACACAAAAAGACTCCAAAAGTAGTAGAAAATAGAGTTGTGAGTTAATTAATACATTTCTCTCTACTAAGTTATGACTGTAATTATTACCAAATATGAAGAAGGTTTCTTAAACCTATATTTTTTAATATTTATTGGTAAATCCTTTACTTGAATCCTTACCTCGATGCCTGGGAATAGATCACAAACTTTTCCCAAACAACATTAGAACGATAGTATAAAAGCAAACATTTACTTGAAAGCCTTCAGGTACACAATATGGTGAAAAAACGTGCTCCGTATTAAATTTGTACAATTTTATAAGATCGAGCAATTAGAATATCTAGCCAATATTGTCCAATTAGAGAAGCAGTTGGTTAGGTAACCTCCCCTTGGGTTCTGTCCCATTGGAGCTTTCCCCCAGTCTCCTACCCTACCTTTATTGTGGCTATGATTACATGGTGCAAAATAAAAGGTCCTTAGTAAACTGACAGGCAAGACTAAACAAAATTTTACTAATGCATCGATAAGCATGTGTTTACTGTCGGAAAGAAAGCTGGAAAAGTACTGGAAGTTAAAACTAGGCATTTAACCATCTACAAAGCTACAAATACATGAAGATTACACAAAAAGCTAGAAAACTTTAAGCGTCGATGTACTTGTTAAATACTGAATGATGACCCTACAGCAAACCTTTATTTTGTCAGCCAAACCCACCTGATTTTGTACACGCTCCAAGCAGATTCACAATATTCAGGTGGGGGCCAAGATGTGTCATTATCTTCAGTTCAGACATGAGTGCCTGTTTTTCACTGGATCTAGCTGTAGCTGTAGAAAAAACACATTAGTCACTCAGTGGGAGCAGTCACCTTTTTCATATTAACAAGCAATTTCTCCTTGCTTGCCTCATTGGAGCATTGCTGCCATGGTTTCTTGCAGAAGGACATATCCTTTACTTGAAAAGTGTCTTTCTTAAGACTTGGAGAGGAGCCACCAATGATTATTAATAAGGGACTCACTCGATGCAGCTCAGTAGCTGACCCAGTCTGATTGTCCCTCTCCAGGAGTGTAGTGGATTGCCCACGTGGCACAAAATCACTCTACAAGCTGCTCATTCAACACAAGCAAGCTCCCCATGGTTCCCACAGAATCACTGCATCAGATTCTCAGTTCTCATGAACCAGGAAATCTTCAGCGAACTTAAGATTCTTATACAAGACCTGCCTTTTTCCCCTTGTTGCGTAGCCCTCATTTGTTCACAGACATTCAGGGTTACTTTATCTTTCTCAATATTTGTTGAGTTATTGTAGCTGTTCATATAAACATAACATTTTGATGTTTTCAAAAGCCTGGGTCCCTTCAGGCTTGAAACGCCATAAAGCAATCTAACATATAATTTTAAAATCCAGTCATTCCACCATTCATTTTCAACTTTAGATACGAATAATTAATTTATAACAAGCAATGTTTGAATTACCCTGTGGGAACCTGCCCTACCCTAGCTTGGGAAATGGAACCATGACAACTTACGTTTCAGCATTTTCACAGCTACTTTCATCACCGGTTGAGAGCGACTCAATCCATATGCAGTCCCTTCAACTACTTTTCCAAATGCACCCGAACCAAGGATCCGACCTGAACACAAGGGAGAGCATTATTTCAGAAAGTAACAGCAATTCAGCTCCTTTCCTGTCTCCATTCCTCTACAAGTTGATACCCTTAGCCAAACTGCTGGTATTTTTGCTATTACTGTTGTTTCTAAGCAGAAAAAGCAGACATGAAATGCTGTCATCAAGTACAATTCTTAAAAAGATGCAAGCAAACATCAAGAGCACACCTGCATCTGGAAGGTCAGCTCATTCAAATTCATCTCTTCCTGGGCCCTGCCATCTTCCCTTTATCCTCTCTAATCATGGATTGTCCTAGGCTTAAACTGGCCTCTTTGCCTCATTCAGCACCTGATTAAAACACGGGCGTGTTCCTGACTTGCAAATCTGAGTTGGGTCCCTCAGATGTAGTTTTGGTCTACTACTTAGTGCTGGATACAATGGACTAAAGCACATAGACAGCACATTCAGAAATAGACAGGCAGCACCATTTCAGATCTGCAAGAAGCTGAAATACATGTTGATCACATATGAGGGGAAACATCTCTGAAGTTTAATGTACAAGTCTGTTTCATCTGCTGGAATAAATTGTATTGCAAATTTCCAAGTGCTGTAATGAAACAGCTAATGTTTATAGACCCTTTACTGTTCCCACAAATCAATTTAGACAAAAATTTCGGATTAATATATCCTGTCTTCTAATATGGTTACAGTCTCCAGAAGAATCATGTACAGAGTGAGTGAGATTTTAGAGAAAGATGCATTGCACAAACATACTCCAAAATACTGCATTTCATAGCTTCTGCATTGAAAACCCAAGTTCATCAAGGCAACACTTAGTGGACGAACCTGTATATGAGGTCCAGATGCTGGAATATAATCATATGCCTGACAAGCTGTCACTTTGATTTTATGTTACTTTTTAACTTTGAGCACAGAAAGAATAAGTAGTGACTTTACTATGGAGATATACAGCATTTTGTCTTTGACGTTCGTTTGCAGTTTGAACTTGTCACCTTCTACACTTCTGAAAGTGTTATCTGGCACGCAATGCCATATGTTTCCGTTATCCTCTAGATACTGCCCCCACTTTTATTGTACACATGCTTTTGAAAGAAAATTTCCAGGCAAACAATATCTACATCATTAACAAGCACAATAAATGGTTAAAGAATGCTTAGCTAACACTGACGAACCTCTCCAAGATTATGACAGCATAGTTTGTCACGCCCACAGAAACTATGTGATTTCTTTTCAAGATTCCTGTGCTCCAAAGGTTATCCTTCCAAATCAGGATGTGAGAAAGCTTCACACTAAATTTCGGACTAATTCAAACAACCTGAGTTTGAAATTTGGCCCCTGAAACTTTTCAGACTGAAGGTCTGGGAGCCATATGGCAGGATGCAGCCCTTCAGAATGTGATGGCATTTGCTTATGCTCCTTGATCTTCTTGTCTTCACAAGCCAATTCCTCCCCAAAACCATATTGTCAGCTGAGCACGAGGCACACATCTCCCTCTCCTTCACCTCTGCTGGGCTGGGGTGCACGTGGAGACAGTGAGAGCACTTCCGGAGTGGCAGGGAGCCATCACTGCTATTTCCCCTTTTCAGCCCTCTCTGCAGATGTAGCCCAAGCCCCATGTCTTTTACATTTGAAATTTGGAGCCAGGTGGGAGCTAACTGCTCAAGAACTGGAGGCATCTGTAATGCCATCATATTCTTGATGAGTGCTTCATTGAAGCTCAGAATTATAGTGCGAGTTTACTTTTCAGTATAAAGGCACTGTTGTGTTCTGCTCGCTGAAGGAGCAGTGCTGCTTCACCACCACAGAGGGACTGTGCAGACACAGCAGCAGCTCAAGACCCCTCAAACTAGTGGAGGAACAGCAGCTAATTCACCCTCTGTACCCATCCATAGAGCTTATCTGCCCTTCTGCCAGAGAGGTGCTGCTTTTCTGCTCAGAGGACACAAGGGTGAAGTGTGTGAATTTGTTCCAGATGCAACCATCTCAGCTGGATGCTTCTTTTGCTAAAATTGGCCTGGGATAATCAACCCACCCCAAATGAAACCATAAGTCTCTTGGTCTATATTAAAAGCCAAACAAGTGTCAAGCTTTATAATCCACACAGTTTCTAGACTCATGAAATTAGGTACCACATCTCTGAGTGCTATGTGACTTGAATCTTAACTTGCCTTTTTCAAATGGGCACGGGTCTTATTCTGTGTCAGACCAGCATTTCATTTTATTAAGCTCACCAGGACAAATAAGTGGCTTGCTGGGAAGTGGTGAGAGCAATTCTGCTGTCTCTGTACAGCCACCCTACTATCCTGAGCAGCAGCACTCAGACCCCATTCCTCAAAATGCGCTGCTCTCCGCTCTGTCAGCCAGGCAAGGAGGTCCAGGTGCTGCTGAGACCTCACTAATTCTCAGCAGGGCCAGGAGAAGGCAGTGGTGTTCAAACAGCTCATGACATTACTGCATTCCTTCTGGTACACATCTCCTGGACTTGCACTGGTTCGTGAGCCCTTTAAACAGCAGTGCACTGCATATACTGTGGATCAGTGATTGTAAAGGGAAATTCGCAGTGTAACCCAAATTTATCAATTGAAGCTCCATCCAGACAATGTTCAGAGTTGGCGTTTAACACAGCACTGCACTCCAGGCACTACTGGCTAAAAAAAACCAAATAAATGCCAGCTGGCTTACACAGCTAGGATGGGAAATGCTCATCTGGCAGAGCCAAAATGGGTTTGTAACCTGCTTCAGAGCCTCCCTGAACTAAAGGTGCAATTGCTTTGCTGTCATCTCCCACTTAGATAAGAGAAAATCCACACAAACCAGAATTGTCAGCCCCAGAAACAAAGGAGGATCCCCCCTCACCAGCAAGCATTTAATATGGCAAGAGTGATGGTGGGTAAGTGTGTCAAGAAGAGCACTTGTGCAATCCAGATTGCCAAAAGGATATGGAGCATTGGGTTTTAAAGTTACTGGCTATTCTGAATACACTTGTAAACAAGAAGGCGTTGAAGCAGGCTGGTGCTCATGAGTCAGAGGGAGACAAAGTCACGGTGGTGGTCTTTAACAACTCAGATCTGACAAATCCTATTTAGGCATATAATTAAAGTCTGGGTTGTAATAAAATAATTCCATAAAACATCCACCCTCCTCTAGTCTTCAATTAGCAACATGAATTTAATTAAAGGATATTGTTCCTGAACCAGAAATTTTTGTCTTACTTCTTTCAAGAATTAACTCTTTCTCCAGGATGGTGAAGAACTACACCAGGGGAGTATGTTTCTTGAAATATATCAAACAAAAGACACATTTCATCTTCTTCTCCTATGTTTTGCAATACAATTTGGTGCACAGATATCTCCAAGAGAGGGAAGCCTTGTATGTTTAAAGCACTATCTGGATAGAACATTAAAATTTTCTATAGTCATTCCACTTTCAATTAATATAAATGAGAGATTGGGCCAGCCTTGAGGAAGTAATTATGACCGAATTCTGTATGAATTCCAACGAGGAATAGCAAAGCAAGAAAGCAGAAGGGGAAGGAAGAAGAAAGAAGGACAGTAGCCACAAAAATATGCGGTTACTCAGCACTGATATGTGCATGGCATGGATTAATAATTTAAAAAAAAATTTAATTAAACTACATAACTAGTTGCAGATTTTCTTGGCCTCTGCACATAAGTATATAAATGTCTTGCAGGTAAAAAATACTGACATCCTTCTTGTGGATGCCTTAGCAGAAGTGAGTGTTGAAAAGGGCATTTAAAACTGAGGGAGTCCCCTAAGCCACGTAGGGGTGGATACTGCACACAGGGCATGTGGAGGAGAACTGGAACAGAGGCACAGGAGGCACTAACACAAGAACCTCAAGGTTGATGCCACTGTAGAAGAAGAAGAAGAGGATCAGGAAGGAGGACTGAGGAGAACAGACAGACACAGAGAGACTCTGGACTTTGTTGCCATAACTTCCATTGCAAATCCTGCAGAGACCTCAGAATGGCCACTGAATGTCTTTCTCCCCGAAGAAGGGTGAGGTTAGTCCCTTACAGAAAACTTACCAAGCACTAACCCATCTCGAGGGAACTCCCATCTGGAGTCATAAGGCAGTTGCATTGGGTCGACATAAATGTACTCGTGGCCATCGGGGCTGATAGACTCAATGACTCTCCATCTAATCTCGTACCTGGGCTTCTGCAGAGCACATTGAATGCAAAACCAAGCATTAGTCCTGTACCTGGCTTCAGAGCAGATCAAAACCCAGCAGGGCTCAGCACCCGAACTGAAATACTTTTCTACATACCTGCTTCCATATGATGACCAGGACAATCAGTGAAATTATCACAATCACTAACAGCACTAAGACGGCAGCAGCCACCGTTAGCTCTGATCTCAGGGCTGTGGAGTAAGAAGATAGACCATATTTTCCTTCTGATATGCAAGGAACATCACATAAGAGACCCACCTCCCCTATCATTGCAGTTCCCGTGTTCTGCAGAAGTGGCAGGAGCAGTTGCTGGGGCTGTTGACTATGAAGTCTTTCCAAGCCCAGAGCTGCTCTGCCATCTTGTTTCAAAACCAAATGCAGATTTTCTAGAAGAATGTCCCATAATAAAATGGTAAAATGGTAATGGTAATGGTAAAATGAATTATGGAACCACATAGGAAGCAAAAAGTAGATGCACCATAAAGACCTGTAGAATGCCTCATCCTCAGAAATACCAGGGTGGAAAAAAAACCCACTTTAATTTATTACCTACAGCAATTCATACTTTTGTCCATTAGGACTGAGCTGAGGTGAATTAGAGCAGGGTCAAACTGGCTGCTGTAATTGCATAGAAGGACAAAGCGAACTCACTGGGAGCCACCAGCTTCAGTTCTCGAGTAACAGCACCAAGGTCATTCCTTGCCACGCAACGCACAGCCAGGGTTTCCTCTACCTTCTGGAAGGTCACCTGGCTTTCCACCATATTTTTCTCATCCAGGTGGGCTTCCATGTGTATATCAGAGATATTGTTAGTCAGAAGGGTCCATGAGGTGTCATTGCTGCACCTGCAGAGAAGAATAGTGGGGGAAATGGGTGTTGGGTGTAGGTATGGATAAATAAGAGTAAACAGAACAAAAATTACCTTTCCCTGCAATTTTCTCCTGAAAACAATACATTTAAGGGCCAGAAGAGTCTTTAGATTGCCTCTGTGAAAAACCTACACCATTCTTCCCTCAAAATAAAAATACTCCCTGAATGGAGGGGCAGCTACTTCTCAAAATCCTTACTCAAACCTGGGCTGTGAAATACTTGCAGTTGGCTTACTGAACAGAAAGGTTTATGAGAGAAACTTGAATTGATGCATTGTTTTGTGTCCTATAGGATGCAAAAAGAAGGGCACTGACAACCTCTCTTGAAATATAAGCAATGTGCCTCTAAAAAGAAATAAGAATTATCTAAAATCTACTGGCTCTTGATGAGGAAAACATGATATAGTAACTAATTATGTTAAGCTAATTGAGGATACAAGTCATATTTCAGATGAGAAACCACCGCTCCTCTTACTTTTTAATGTCCTTGCAAACCAGCCATTCCACATCGGGAAGTGGGGTCCCCTCTGCCAAGCATCTCACTGTCTGCCCACCTGTAGAGCCATGGTGATCATCCACGAGAGCTGAGATCAGAGCTGGAACTGGGAAGGAGTCAGGAGTTTGTTAAACTATTTGTCAGTGCCTACCAAAAAAACAGCTTCAAATTTCAAAGCAGGACAGGTGTTGTTTGGCCAACATCTTAGCAAGAGCTACAGACACAGACTCATCCAGGAGGTGCTGATCTCCTGTAGGACAGAGTGGATTCTGGGCTAGAGCAGTGAGAAGGAAGTGCTGCAGTTGTGCCACGTCTCCATGTCATGTTAAATGAGCTATCGTCCTGCTGTCAGCTGGAATAACTTAGCTGAGAGGATAAAGTTTCTTCTTGGCTCAAGGCCAGTGCAGAAGTGAAAGCCAGGATCAGGGTAGAAAAGCTCCAGAGACTTAACCCACACGCACTCCTCCACTCACCCTGGTTCATGCCTTTTGTATAACCATACTCTAGGCAATCCAGTGTGTAAGTGGATCAAGTCTTTGCTGTGTGGCATAAGTCCTGGTGGGGAAGGCTTTGGGGCTGCTTACCTTGTATTAGCAATGAGAAGGTGTATCTTTTAATCTCATCTTCATTTTCAGCAACCAAAGTGTAGTATCCACTGTCTTCCTCCTTGGCCCGTATCAATTTTAAAATACTCTGAAACCTGCAGAAATGCAAGCTTTTGTTTGTATTTTTAAAGCAGGCAGAAAAAAATAATTTTGGGGCAACACACAACTTGAGTATGTTGCGATTATAACATAGTGTCGTTTAGCATTTCTAGCATGCCTTTAACTAAAGTCATTACTCAAGTGGTAAATAACTATCAACATACAACTGAGAAAGAAGTGGCCTTAGTTACTTTCTGCAAGGATCTGACAAAGCCCTGATTTTACGGGAAATAGCTGGAAGTTATTGGTGTGGAGACATGTTAAAGGGAGCGAAGAGGTTTCATGTTCAGGAACCTTGAAGAGGGTGATGTTATGAAGGGAGTAAGAAGAAGTAAATTAGGCATCACCCTTTAGAATAGAAAACAAACTATTTTTAAATGCCACTGAGGAAGAAACAACAAACCGAGGTGTAAAGAGTGAGCAGGAACAGTGCCCAGATTTCCGGGGGAGGAACTCAAGTCAGCATGGCAAAGTAAGGGCCAGAAGGTTTTTTACCTCGTTTCCTGGACTCTGTTGGAACTAGTAACAATCTCCGTAAGATTTTCAATCAGAGTCACATTATCCTTCAACCAGTACATTTTTGGTGCTGGGTAAGCCTGCACATCAACAACAAAGTTTCTGACTTCATGCAGGTTGACAGCTTCCAGAGGGCTAAACTGAGGCTCCAGGTGAACAAAGCCTTTGTCTGTAAATGAAAAAGCCTTGTGTAAACAACACTATGCAACATTTTTCAAGAATGGTATTTTCCAATGCATTAATAATTTTGGACACTAAAATCAGACTATACCATGAACTGTAATGACTACTTTCTTATTTTCCTTAACCTCCTTGGTTGCATGCCGAGCAGTACATTCATAATCCCCTGTGTCTTTCACTGATGCCTCAGGAATGGTCAAGGTGTAAACCAGCTTCTGCGATGGGACTTTGATATCATCAAGTTTTATCAGACCTTTTTCTTTCTGTAGTTTGGAGAAGGAAAAAAAAACCTTGCTTAAGTAACTAAGCTGAAAGCACATCACTGAGGATCTTTGATACCCCTGAAGTGAGAGCAAACATCTAAATCCTGTATGGCAGAAAACTTGTTTATTCAGTTAAGAATGCCTTTTTCAGTCACAACAGAAAAGCCATGCCTATAAAAATACACCCTTTTGGGGGCAGGCACAGAAGGTTGAGGAGCTTGAGAGCTCATATTTTGTTCACACAAAACAAATACCTTTGAAAATTTAGGTATACAACTTGAAAGAGTGATTCACTGTTTATGCACTACCTTTTCCTCAGATGTAAAAGCCACTTGAATCCCCTTTGTTCAGTGTCCATGAAGATGAATTTTTATCCCCTTCACCAGACAGAAAGTCACCGGTTAATAGATGCTACGTTCTGCCTTCTCTCAAAACAGGAATAATTTATTGTTAAGGAGAAAACTCCCGAGAGTAATGGGATGGTGAGACTGACAGACCATGTTATCATGAGAGGCTGGTACAAAAAAAAGCTGAGGCTAGTTTTGAAAGGTGGCATATAGCAGAGACTATACTGATGTGTAAGATGGAAAACAAAACAAAACTCTCTCAAATAATTTTTCCTCTTGGGCTCTAAACTTACTTAAATAAAAGGTGGGATTTGGAGTAACAACTAGGTACACTTCAATTGCACCATTCCTTCAGCAACCAGACTTTTTACATGGGATACTCTGAAATTGCCTGGGACTGCCCCTAGCCCAGTTTCACTGAATAAAAGTTTTCACTGCAAAAGGATGTTGAACCAGTCTGAAAGATTTCAGGGTTCTACAAAAGTTTTAAATTTTTCTTACTAGATGTTTCTCATTAGTAATGAGTACAGTGACTGTAAGAATCATTTCAGTTTACACCTGCATAATGAAGAACACTTAGGATTATAGACTTGATTCTTCATTTTCCTTTATTATCCTCAAGAACCAGGATTTAAGAGAGCCATTTTAGAGATTCAGACCTTCAGCAGCACAGCTCTACTCAGATGTCCACCTAGATCTTTCTATTTTCACAACATTTCTTTTTGTGCAGCAGCACAAGACCTGAGAGACAGCATTCCTTCCTCAGCCATACCTCACCTTCTTTGCATGCTTTGCTTAGTTACTAACAGCAAATTTACCATTTGGAACTGACTTTCTTTTGTGGTAGCCTAAAATTAAAATAACTTACTTGGTTTTCTCTCCTCAGCTGTCCTCATTCAGATAAGAGAAGAATATTTTACAACCCCACTTGCTTGCCTAATAAGTAACTACAAACATTCAGGAAAAAAAAAAAAAGAGAGATATTTACCACTTTCCCAGGATAATTCCACTGTAAATTAACCACCTCATTGTCAAAGACCACACAAGTTACTACGATGGTCTCGCCTGTTTTGTAGACAGTTTTAAGAGCTTCAATTTCTACAGGCAGCTGTGAAGTAGCTAAGAGAAGAGAGAGAGAGATCTCATTTAGTTTTTAAAAGATTGCAATTTTCACATGGTGCAGTTTCAGAGGAAGATCTCTATTTCACTTCCTCTAGTGAGGAATCACCTTGAAAATTCAGTAAAACTACTCCTGATCTATACTATACTATATAATATAAACAATTCATATTTAAAGCATGAACTGTACAGGCATTGAGTTCAATCCCACAAAGAAATGATCCACAAATAAAATCTCAATCAGAAGCTCCTATCTCAAATCCCCCTGTAAAAAGGCAGTGGATATAAAAGCAATTTCCCATTTTGCTAATCAGTGACTGTCTTTGAGAATACCTTGATGGCCAAGAAAAATGTTTACAAAGTAATTAAATCATTATGTTTTTCTGGCTACCGAAAGTTCTACAGTTCAAAGCCACTGGGAAACACAAGCCTTTTAAGTCGTGTTTCAGCAAATAGGATGAAAATACATGGACTACAAAACATTTTTCTTGCAATAATTTCAGAGAGAAGATAAAGTTGTGGGCACGTTATTCTCATCAAAATTGTAAGTAAACTTGCAACTAAGTAACTGGCAGTACTGCCAGAGGAGCAAGGAACTCATCACTGGAGAAATGTCTGATATAACCCTGTGATGCTGGTGCTAATATGGCTCTTACAGTGTGAAGAAAGAACACAGTCACATTTTTTTAAATGATCAAAAATAAATACCTCTTATAATATAGATGAGGAACTCATCAGACTTGAACTCCACGCCTTTAACCATTGTTTTGCATGTGTATGAGCCTGCAGGAAAACTCCCTATGAAGCCTTGTTTGGTGTCATATAAAGCAGACACAGACTTGTCTAAACTGTTAACTAAAGTCACTTGAGCATCTGGGTCACTTGTCCGACAAGGGATAACTGCGGGATCACCTTCTTCCACTAGGATGAACTGGTCTTCTGGTATAGAAGGAACAAAAGGCATGTCTGGGTCTGTAAAAAACAAGAGGTAGTATTACACGGCCTTGTTTGTAGCAAGTCCGTGTGCAAGAATTGGATATCAATGACTACTTTCAGGTCATAACCGAAACTTGCACAGTTCATTCTCCCAGTGTTTCAGATATTGCAGGTAAGGTTTGCTAGTTTCATGCGGTATCTCATTTTAGCTATTTGATATGACATGTAATGAGACATTTCTCCTAAGCACAAAACAAGAAAGGGCTTGGGTTCCTTTGTGACAATTCAGGATGCCGAATGCGAAAGACAAAAGATCATCCCCCCCAGAATGTTAAGTGTTATTAATCACAACTCACCTCATTTTAAGTTAGATTTTTTCCCCCTTTTTTATTATTAGCTGTCTCCTAACCAATATATAAGCAGGGGGAAAAATAAAAATAAAATAAAAAACCCAAACACTTTCCAAGTAAAAAAAAAGTAGAAGTCAGTTTCATGCTGTTTATGTTGAACACCACTAAAGCCACATTTCATCAAAAATAGTTCAAGGTACTTATCTTCATGTATTTCTAACATGTACAACATTACAGTTATGAGACATAGTTAATTATGGTCACAGCATGTGGTTTTCAAAATATGGTATTCAACTAGGAAAAAAAGCAAACAAGGACCTGGTAGTTTTATTTCTTTTAAAGTCAACAAAATACATGCCAACTTTCCTACCCAGCCAATCCAAAGTCTGAGTTTAAAACATAATTGCATAACATTATGCATAAAAAGCATAGCCCTCAAATGATCTCCATTTGGCCATTCAGAATAAACAAATAATCCCTGCTAGCCTGAAGCTTCTGTGCAAAGCTTTATAATAAAATTTAATAAATAGCAATCCAAATCCCTCCAACAATAGACTTTCTGCTGCACTGGCAGGCTCTTTGTAGCAATATTCCAAACACAGCGCTCCATCCCAAAAACACTGCCAACTCCATGTATTCATTTTCCCACTGTAATTTAAAACAGAAACAGGATTCACCTAGTTTGGTTTTCTATGTGCTGTTAGTGAAAATAGGATATTGTGTGAAGTCCCAACCTAATCCTCCCTGGCTAAAGTGGGTTGCTGCCACCCATTGCCCTCCTAATTCATTGCAGGAAAAACAATTGTAAAGACAAAGTTTATAGTGGAAACAGAGACATTCTCTATAATTTGGAGAAAAGGATATGTTTCTGCATTTATGACATCTTGATGGTTAGCAAGTGGAAAAAATTACAGGGTGTCTCTACCCTGCAAATCTGATAGGCTGATGTCTAGAGGCTTTTGAAAACCAAACCAAAAAGTCCTCTTGAAGAAATCTTCCATCTCTCGCCTTTATATTCCTCCACTGAGTGAGTTACAAGACTGTTTAACATAAACAGCATCTTCTGGTAATTTGGTTAGAGCTTCTTGGATGTTGAGATATGTCTGCCAAAGCTGGCAGCCTCTACTGAAATATCTTGCTTCAAGAATGAATGCCAACACTTTACATTTGTTGTGGCAAATGGAGAGAAAGTCTTGGAAAGATCACTGTTCTTGAATCACATGCTGTCAACAGCAAAAACTTAGTGCCACTGCAAAATAGCCTTTAAAACAAGTCCTGTTATTGCTTCCTGGCTTTTTGCCCCTCCAGAATCTTCCTTGCCATTGCAGACATCATCTCCTTCAGAATATAATGCAGTTTTGCTGGACGATTTGCAATCTCTTCTTCTCTCTTTTGTTTTCTGTTCAAAATATTTACTGCAAATCCAGTGGCTTGATCTCTTCTGGCCCTGCAGTTGTGACCCTCACCCCCTGCAGCCCAGCCGATGCCGAGGAAGCATCCAGACAGGGCTTTACAAAAGCAGTCAGTCGTGGCTCAGCCTTTGGTGCCTATCTCAGCTATGACAATAAAGATTTTCATCCCATACAGATCATGAAAAGCCTTTAAGCAGATTTCCAGTCAGAACAAGGGAGTGGGAGGGCAAAGCTGGAAATAAGCACTTGCAAAAAGAAGGAATGCCATTTCTTCTGAGTACAACAGTTTTCCACCACTAAAGAGAAATGCAACACAGGGCCTGAGAAGGCTGTGTTTGCCTTGAAAATTACAGGGCACTGCACAGCAGCACCATGTGTTTAATCTTGCATCAGATTGACCAGCAAGAACACTTCTTTCGCCTCCTTCTGACAGCCATCCCAAAGACATCTCCATTGCTTTACACTTCCCTGGCCCTGTGCACACATGAGCTTTTTCCAGTTCTCAGTTCAAGTCTAATTCAGGTTAAGAGCAAGATATGGCCTTCCTTTTCCAGCAGCAGGCTTAGTATCATACACAGCACTGGTTTGGTCAGTACACATCCCAAAATATCCACCCAAGTCCCCCCTGAACAAACTGGCATTTCTGTTAATCCCCACCTGGGAGCCAGGCAAACCCGAAGGCTGCACGTATTCCCACAGATGAGCTGACCTGGCCACCAAAGTCTGCTCTCCAGCCCCTGGCGGTCAGAAGACTCCAGCTCTAAAGTTGTGAGTTCATCACTCTTCTCTAGAACTAAAATTCTTATTAAGAAGTGAAAACCAATAGAAAGAAAGAAGAATATATGCATAGATTCACAGGCGCTGGTCTTGATTTACACGTTAGGAAATGGCCCTGGGGTTATTTCTCTTCCTCTGACAGTAAACTGCCACCAGCAACACACCTCTTCTGAACATCCATGGTTCACCTCTCCCACCCAAGCCTCCAGCTACAGCTGTGGCATCCCCCACTTACCAGGCACATAGATGTAGATGTCCTTCCCTTCCACTTCCCCATCCTCCACTTGTGTGTGGTTATAATAGCAAACATACAAGCCCGTATGGGCGGCCGAGGCATTTCCTACTTCGAGCACTGTCACGAAGAGGCCACTGTTGTTTTCTTCATGTCTAATGTCTATCCTGTGGTTTCCCTCGGTCACTGGGTACTGCCAGCTCACTTCGCTGTCTCCAGAGCATTTAAGTGTGAAATTGGAATTCAGCTGTACCACCATTTCATTCCTATTGGGAACAATAGCTGGCAGAGGAAGCTGGCAAAATGTTAGGAATGGTCCTGCAAAAAGACACAAATAAATAGCATGTGAATACACAAAACAGCCTCAGCACATGGATGTGAAAGGAAGCAGAGAGGATCCAGAGCAGGTTTTTTTCCGGCTATTTCAGACCTGCTGATGTCCCAGGAAATCTGCCCTTGTTAAAAGCCAAAGCTTTGCCCAAGGAATAGCAAATGGCTTTCCTTTGAAATGGTGAGTGTTTGCTTGCTGACTTCTGTTTGTCAAATCAAGAGGTGAAAGACAGACAGAGGTGAAGTTAGAGATAGCCCCCAATCCACACCACAGCTTTCCAGCCCCAAAGGTGTACCCAGCTCTACTGCACACCAGTGAATTCTACACCCTGGCTGCTGGGTCACAGGCATCTCACACCTCCTTGCAGCCATGGTCAGGAAACCAGCAGTGCTTGAAGTCAGCCTTCAAGTAAGCTCATAGCTGAAATTTGGAAAGCACTTCCCAAGACTAAACCTGCATTTTACATCTGACTTCAATTTCTGCAAAGGACCAGAGCAGGAGCTTGTACATCAGGTCTACCTCTCGTCAAAATGTACGGAAGGCTTGTAGCCGAATAAAACTGCAATTCACTGGACTAGATGTTGTAGACAGCCCTGGTTTTCAGATGCAATCTCCAGTTACAAGCTCAGATTTGCAAGTCTAGGTAATTTGCAGGTGGGTTGGTGCAGGTCCAACTCTCAGAAGGAAAATTAGAGGATCCAAACCCTATGAAATGAGGAACTCACCAAGGAAATATGTTTGTGGTTTCAGTCTACCAAATGACCTGTACAATAAGGAAGCACCTAGGCCCACTGAGTGAAATCGGCACTCTGTGCAATAAACCAGCACCAGGAACCCAGACTGTCTTTGAAACCATTTTCCACTCCTGCCCAGAGTTACCTCGCTCTACAGGCCCTTTCTATATTTGGCACGCTGTGGCAAAGCCTGCGCTGCCCTCCCATCGCCATTGGTTTGGCAGTGTTGTGGGGCTGGGCCGGCAGCCCCGGCAGCCCCGGCGGCTGCGGTGCGGTGCGGTCGAAACCTGCGGGGAGCCCACACAGGCAGCCTCGCCTGCACCCCGCTGCTGCCGGAGAATCCCCGGCGGGGTGGGCATGGGACAGCTGGAGGTGGGCAGGCTCACTTTCCCTGCACACCCAGACAAGTCGGGTGGGAGGTCATAGCAGCACAGGAGCGCCAAAGTGGCCGACATGGGCCAGCGAAAGTACTGCCTTCTCAGTAGGTCTTGTCATAGCCCACCGGAGGGAAAAGCAGAAAAGCCAGGTCTGCAGCCGGCTGGCAACCATGTGGCATTTGTTATTGTGGGCAGAACGAAACCGAGTTTAAATACAGATGAAGGATTAGGGGTGGAGAGGCTCAGAGGACTGAGGAACATTACCTGTGAGAAAACATCCCAGGATCAGGAACGTCCGTGGGGAAGTACCCATAGCTACCACCCACTGAAACAGAAAGGAGAAGGCAAGAGAGAGACAGTTAGTGGACTGACAACTGTATAAGGCTTAGGAGGACCCCTCTTCTGCAGTGCCCAAGTGCAGCTTCCCATCACTCCACATGGTTCCACAAAGAGGAATGGCCCAGGGACCCCAACTCACAGCCACAGCCACAGCCCGGTGAGACTCGTGCCACCTACTGCCACGAGGTGCATGTGGCCACACACAGATCACTGGCAGATGAGACACCGTGACCCCTTCTCTCCCCTGGCAGTGTAAGGAGCCAAGTCCTGGCGCATCCCCTTTCAAACAGCCTGCAGGCAGCTCTGCTCCTCACTGTAGCCTCTGGGACTGAGCCCACAGAAACGCCCCCGCACAGTGGCAGCACCCTCACAAGCACCGATGAAGATGTAACATCTTCATGCAGTAAGTTCTGACCTTTCAGCTGCAAGCAGCTTTTATGGGTGAAAAAGCACATTTTAAAGCTACTCTTGTTACAAATAGTACAACCCTGAGTGATATTTTTGTTTTGCTATTGTACATATGTGTATATATAGCTTACAGAATACAATGTAATACAATAGTGCTTATTGCTTATTTAGCAAGAATTCCCTTGATCGAGAGACACGCAATTTAAAACACATGCTGAAATTTTCTAATGGAATAAATCCATGACAGACTGTAGGCCAGCAGTGCCATTCATACAGCATCTCTTCTCCCCAACAGTGCAGAGAGTCATAGATCACATGCAATTATTTCAGCTTTCAAACGTATAATCCTAAAGCATCTGTCTTGTAGAGGCAACAATAGCAATCAGCATCTATGTAATTCTTGTGCCATGTAATGACATTTCTGCATAAACCCTCAAGCAGCCTGCTAGGTAATTTCTAAAGGAGAAGATCCTACAATCCCTGCTCCCATTGACACCAACAGATGTTTTGTTGGTGACTTCTAATAGCAACTGGATTTGGCCCAAATCCAATATAGGGTAAAAAAACACTTCACGGAAGAGCCCCTGATTCGAAACATTGACCAAGGAGTAAAATAAAGGATGATGTGCTAAGACAGGGACTACTTTTCAAAGGTTCTGGAGAGTTTCTATTCATCCTCTGGTATTCAGTTCCTGATGCTGAGATAGGAAAGCACATAGGTGCATGTAGTTATTACAGCTGTGGCAGTGCCATATGGAAGCTAAAAGTTACAACATGCCAAGGAGTGTTTCTGATCCAGTCCTGCTTTCCTGCTGCAATGGGTGGAGCAGACAGCACCCCTTTGCAAAGCAAAAGGATTTTATACTCTAACATAAAGGTCTCAGAAGTAGAATTAGAAGACTACCTGCCTCAAAAACATGTACAAACACCTTCAGAAATTCAGCTAACGATGTTCCAGCAGAGACGAGGCATCTTGCCTGATTCTTCAATTAGCAATAATTGCCATGTGTTTATGTATCTGTCTGCCATTGATAACAGACTCTTGGATATCAAATAATTCCCTCCGTTTCAGCCTCTCTGTAACTCTTTAAAGGCTTACCATGGTCTGCTTTATTGATATGACTCCTAATCTCCCAAGATCCACAAGACAATGTTACCCCACTTCTGCCAAGTTCCCTCCCTTTTCTGACTGAAAAGGAAACTCTCTCCCCCTCTTGTGTTGTTTTGCCAGACTATTCAGTGCAAGTGCTGCAGCACAGGAGGAGAAAAAACAGAGCTAGTTCATCTCTTGCACACCAGAAGCTCTGCTGAAGTGGACTTGTGTTATTGCAGAGCTCTGTGTGTGTAAGGACTGAAGCCAAATGATGCAAATTCAAGTGATGGAATGTCCAAAGTTCTACTTTGAACTTGCTGTCTTGATTGGGCTGACACTGAAATCAATGAGTGTCTCAATGTAGCACTGCAGTTTAAAAACACAAGGACTTAACTAAATTTGCTTTCTCCGTCTAGCTCTTCTTTCACAACCCAGAGCTTTGATCTTTCCTCAATGACCCGTTAATCTCATCAAGACCCAGAGCAACACTTCTTCGCTGTGAAAGACAGAATAATGTACTGAGGATTCACCATCGTCTGTATTCAAAACCTATTTGAACTGAATTTATTTACTATTTGAACTGAATTTATTTACATCATGCATCTGACTTAAGAATGCTAGTGCCATCACCAGCACATCCTCACACATCCATGCCGGACTCAAGATTTAACACAGGCACCGTTTCACACTTATGGGCAGGAGGGAGCTTGCTCATTCCCACAACACCAAGCAGGTACACCTATCCTGGTTTTCTTTATTTACAGTCACATACACCTTTGTATGCACTTATTTAGCTCCTTTACCTTCCTCATGGCAGAGCAGTTGTCTTTGTCCCCAGCTACCCAAAACTCAGCCCTGGATAAATACATCAGGTTCAGTTCCTAACACTGGTCTATCAATCCATAACTTGGTGCAGCCTTGCTGAAGCCAGTAGGTTTATGCAAGCTGAAACACAGTATTAACAGGACACATACATTGTGAGTTTGAGCCAAGCTTGATTCCTTGCATACTTATGACATTGCTAGCTAAAATAGAAACATGGGTGTGTAAAGTAAAGGTTTTACTCTATTAGTGAAAGCTAAGTGATGCCCTGAAGGGTTTGCCCCGGGTTGAACAGTCATTGAATTTACATAGGTTTTGAAAGGTTCTGACTGAAATCCTGGTATCTGTCTTGTGCGCTTCAGCGATTAAAAAAAAAAAAAATCAGAAAACTATCACTGAAGGACTGTTATCAGTCAGGAGTCAATTGTTATCAGTCAGAAGTCAATTTTACGAACACTAACTATAGGAAGTACTGGCTTCCTATAAAGAAAGGTTTCATTAACTGCACCACAAAAGACAAAACGTAAAATCGGTGTTCAGAAACTCAGTGGAAATACATGTTTAGAACATTATGATACTCCTAGGCGAGTGCTCTACATGACCTAAAGAGAAAGAGCGGAGGGGGACCGAGAAGAGCCAAGGGTATGTATAATTTTCATACTGCTGTGAACCAACCGAAGACCTCTTTCGAGACAGAAAACCCGCCCGTCCACCGGAGCACCGGAGGCTACCGGGCTGATTTCCTGCCAGCCCCCAGTCGCT
The DNA here is from genome assembly GCA_013397845.1 of Melanocharis versteri. Lineage (NCBI taxonomy): Eukaryota > Metazoa > Chordata > Aves > Passeriformes > Melanocharitidae > Melanocharis > Melanocharis versteri. The sequence continues at coordinate 947,912 of VZTG01006405.1, forward strand.
GCAGTTCGGGCTTGTGGCCACAGGATGGCAATGTCGATCCGCTCTAGCGAGCCGCATGTCCTGCCCCGCAGGAGGCAGCGCTGGGCTCCAGCCCAGCAGCCTAAACCCGGTCTCCCGGGTCAGCCTAAAATTCAAAATCCCTGCATTTTTTATTTCATGTGATTAAAAAAACCAACCGATCAACCAACCAACCAACCAACCAACCAAAACAACCGAAACGCCCCCAAAAAACCCAAACAAACAAACAAACAAACAAAAAACAAAAAAAAACCCCACCCAACAACCAACACCAACCCTGGTCTCATTTTCTCTGTATTTACATAAGTGATAGGACAGTATTTGGATTGTAAATCTTGGAACGTAATGATATGGTTATCGTTGTTATGAGAGGGCTGGGTAATTTCAGTCGTGATTTTGTCAGAGTGGCAGCCTGTCCTTCTGGGAAAGCTGATCTTTTCCAGGAAGAGCTAAGGCCAGCCCAAGAAAAGACCTTTCTTTCTTGTGGTATATGTCACCAGCTGAATGCAAATGTTCAGACAAGACCTCCTGAAACACTTCTTGGCCCTCCGTTCCTGAACTGCAAACTCAACTCTCCACAAGAGCAGCACTGCCCAGCAGTGCTAACATTTGGGTCAGATGGTTTTGCTGGGGAAAGGCTCAAAGGTCTTCAATGAAAAAGACTGGCATAAATATTCTCCCAAAATGAGGCTTGCTCCACGTCCCTTTACAAATATTTGAATCCAGTATAGCCTGTACATAGAAAAACTACGCATTGAGAAAAGCCGAAGGAATAACCATGCATCAAGGACAGCCCACTGCTGGGCTCCTGCTGAGTACTTTGGGCTCCGCAGGACACACTGTGATGGCTGCCTCCCGATAAGCCTTCTAGTCAGTCTCAATTCTTCAGCCTAACCCTCCAGGACAGAGTCCATCGGTCTAAGAGCTAAAGGTGGTGGCAGAATAGCAAAGCCTAAATTTTCCCACTTGATCCAAGGAGGGTTTTCCAGACTGTCCGAGAAAAACAGGGGGGAAAAAAGATAAAAAGCTGGCACTTCCAAGTAATACATCTTTCTTAGGTTCTCAGAATCAAATCAAAGAACACCTCAGATCCCAACTCAAGTGCTAAGAAGCACTGTGCGGAAAAAAAATCCATCTCTGTTGACCACAAGAACTAGGAAGCCTAGCTATTGCAAACTTTTCCCTTGGGTGCCCATGCAAAGCTTTATAGGCTTGAAAGAGATGAGTCAAGAAGGAGAGCAAGGCAAGAGGGAGATAAAGGATCGCTTGCTTTCTTGCTTGTTTTTTTTTAATTATCAGCAATTCTTGCCACCACCAGGAAAAAATCACCTTTCAGAAGTCATTCCTTTGTCTTTAAGTCTTTAAAAGAAAAAAGGAAACATCTTATATTAAAAATTCTGGAGTTCGCATGCAAAAGTAGGTACCATTGTAATCATGATGAAATAAGGAAGCAAGCAAGGCAAGGATTATATAAAGTTACACATTTCAGCCTCATTTTTAGACCAACTGGTATAGCTGGAAATAATCTGCTTGGTCTGGACTATGCAAGACTTTCTGTCTATATACACTGTACTTCAATCCTAACCCAATGCTGTAGTACAGAAGAGAGGTATTTTATTAAAATATTTATTACTTCCTGCTTTCTTGAAACCTAATATCTACATATTGCCCTCAGAGCCTCATGAAGATTTCCCATACATCAACAAACTAGTAACAGCAAAGATGGCCCCAGTGCCCGATGGCAGCTGGACTGGCACACCTCCTGCCCCTCAGTGCCTGGAGAGGAGTACCAGAACAAGGGATCTCATTTGAAAGCAGCAGGAGAGTGCCTGCAGGCTGGGAGAGCTGGTTTGCGTTTGGACTCCTAAATCTCAGTGTTTTGTGAGGTCTCATTTTTCTGCAAAGTTTTTTTCCCCAAGCTTTGAGGTTGGCTAAACCGCTGTTTAGCTGAGGGCCGTTCTAAAATGCTCATTGTTAACTAGAAGCTAAACCCGAAGTCCCTTGCTGGGAGATCTTTCCCTAGCGTTTCTACACACAGAGTTAAAAGTCGGATCTCCACAGTTCTGATTTTGATAAGACGATGACAGAGGAATCTTTGATGCCTGTCTTCTTGCTTTGATCCTATGTCTTGTCCCATCTAAGGACACAGAGCTTAGTCAGCCGAGCTGGGACTCCAGCTGGGCTCTGCATCGGCCCTGGCAGATGCCGAGAGTGTAACAAGCCACCCTTCTTCCCCCGGTGCGTCCCGTCGGGGAGACAGCGGCCGCCTGCAGCCAGTCGGGACTGGGGTGTGGATGATGGTGGGCAGTTCCGTTCACACTCTCCAGCCCCCGCCAGGCTGCAGGCGCTTGACGGACCCTGCCGTCCCGCGGGGAGCCCGGGCGGCAGCCCCCGGGGAGCGGGACAGCGGCGCTGCCGCGGCTCCCCCTCGGGCCGCCCACCCTCGGCGCAGCCCGACGGCTGGAGCCGCTGCAGATCAAAGGCTGCCCGGGACACGGAGCAAACCTAGCAGGGATGGCAGCTCCCAGCCACTTCGCTGTTTGTCTGGGAAACAATAGGAAAGCCTTTGCCAAGCTGGAGAGACGACTTTTTTTTTTTCCTAATGCGAGGTAGCCGGGGAAAAGAAAAAGCGGTGTAGGGGAGACGGAGAGGAACAGAGGGCAGACGTGTTTCCCTACGGAGCTGGTGCTGCGACCCGGCGCTTGTTCTCCAGCCCTCTCTGCCAGGCGAAGCACGAGCCCCCAGGGCGCGGGGTCTGGAGAGGGGCGGGAGCCCCGGCGGGGGACAGAGGCTGCGCCCCGCCTGGGAGCTGTGGGACCAAGAGGGAGCGATGTGCCCGCAGCCCCGGGAACGGGTTCGCAGGTCCCCATAAGGGCCGAGGCGATGCGCTGCCCTCTCCGGGCGTGCAGACTCAGGCCCCGAAGGAGCGCTAGGGAGCTCGAACATCGGCAAGAGACGCGCCGAAAATACCGTCGAGGGGCGCTGGAAACATGCCTTCGGCACTGGCGGGGGGCAGGGCATCGCTCCCGCCTCTGGTACGCAGCCGCCTCCCCG
>VZTG01006405.1:952087-988314 GCA_013397845.1 Melanocharis versteri
CGCCTCCCCGACGGGGCGCGGACGGGCCCCCGGGGCTGGCGGCTGTGCCCTGCGACTGCTGCTGCCTTGCTAGATCTGTCGCTGCTGGCTCCAGAAAAAGCTGTCCAAGTCCTGTTCTCTGGAACGGTTCCTGAGCTATGGGATCCGCATCCAAAAATGTTGAGCAATGCCGCAGACAGCCAAAAAGCCATTTCCTACTTGCTCCTAGGACTTTTCCAGGGGACTCCAGCCTGGCAGAGGCTGGCAAGTTTGCAGCTCCGCACTTGACGAAATCCGAAAAGTGGCCGCGAAAACTTTGCCCTTCCAGGGGTAGGAAGCAGTGGGGTCCAGCAGTCTGGCAGGGCATACGGCAGGGTTGGCGTTCCCGCTGAGAGAGGGGCTGCAGGCTGGAAAGGCTCCAGGTATCAGCCCTGTCTAAATTCAGCATCTTCCCTTTCACCGAGACACTTCAAAAAAGAAAAGACGGGGCGCGCAGGGATGGAGATGGGGTCGCCTTTCGAGGGTTGTGTGCGTGCCTCCGCTCGGGATGTCGGGGCGTTTTAGGCTACCGGGTCAGGAGGAGCGAGGTGAGAAAGGGGATCTAAAGGAGGGAAGGTGGTGAAAAACAAAGGGTGGGGGAAGGNACAGAAGAAAACACCCAACAAATAAATAAAGAAAAAACTGATAAAATAGACGAGGAAAAAAACGCGGGAGAAAAGGTGTAAAACAGAAAAAGGTGGGGAAAACGCCCCGCACCTCTTACCTTCTCCTTTACAATCCGCAGCCCCAGTCCTGCAGATTGTAAAACATCCAAAATATGTCCACGTCTTTTGTGACTTTCCCTGCTCAGCCGCGCTCTTTCCCTCCCGCTCGCCCTCCCTCCCGATCCGACTGTAATGGTCTCACAAACCGCGTCCCGTAATTGATTCAATGTTATAGACCATCCTTCCAAAACTAATCATTTGCTTTAAGTAAATAGCTGTCAGGAAATGAAGCCCCCCTCAGGCCCCTTCAGAATAAGAGCGCGCTGGCTCGCCCGGCGCCCCCAGCCCCGCGGCCGGAGGCGGGCGCGCCGGCGGGAGGCTCTTACGCAGGCGGGGGGGCAGTCTCTGCCTCCAGATTTCAGCAGCCTCGCAGGGGAGGGGGAGGTTTGGCCATATGGCAGGGGCGAGGGGGAGGAAAGGGGGAAGAGGGGAGTTTTGCACTGCAGGGGGAGAAAATTAAAAAAAAAANGGGAAAAAAAAAAAAAAAAAAAAAAAAGGAAAGAAAGAAAGAAAAAAAAAAAGACCCAAAAACTTTCATGAAAACTCAGAGTGCTCCCAATTTCATGAATGAGCCTTCCCTCCTCAGACCCTCCAGGACGGTGGGTCGGGCGCCGGGCTCGATGTCCACGCTTACAGCGTGAGTTTATGGATGGGGAGTTTGATTTGGAAACGAATTCGCGGCTTCCTCGTGTCCTTTGTACACCGCTGAGCTCGGGTTTGGGCTAGAATGCTGGATGGACGGCCGTGAGCCAGCCAGGACCAGGAGGCACAGAGAGGCAGGGGGAGAGAGGAATCACTAACATTTATGAATGAAAGACACAACGAAAGGTAACCTTCGCCAGGAGTCAGCCCCCCTAAAGCCCGCAGCTCCGACGGGACCGAGAACAGTCTTCTCTTCGTCTCTGCCTTCGCTTTTGCCAGCGCAAACAGACCCCAGTAATAACCAAACCAGGGACACGGCGAGGGCCGGAGGTGCCGGCGGAGACGCGGGCAGCGCACGTCCGTGCCCGTCCTGTTTGAACACGCTCCAGACGGAGCTTTGATCCCCGCCGGGGAGCCAGCGCTGGGTATCTCTGCTTTGTTGGCCGTCGCTATCGCTGGCGATAAGGGGTGGCCGAGGGAGCTGCCGGGGAGCTGCCCTCGCCGCCCTTTTGCTGCAGGCTTCGTGCGGAGCGAGGCGAGCGGGGCCGGCGGGGAGCGGCGATGCGGCGGCCGCGGGAGAGGGGGCAGTGCAGCCCCAGGAACGGAACGGAACGGAACGGAACGGGTCCCTGCCCGCCGCCTGCCTTCTGGGGAGGGCACCGGCCCCACAGTTGCGTGCCGGGGCTTCTCCCGTTTCCTTCCCTCCCCAGTCCGGCACCACCACCCGCACCTCTTTCTCCCATTTAGTATTGAACAAAAGCTTGTTCTCGAAATCAAGAGCGAGAACCCAGTGATTTTTCTCTTTCCTAAGCGAGGGAGAGCTAAGCCTCTGAAACGAAGATGCCCCGAAGAGAACCGAGGCGGAAACGAGAACCAGCTCCCAGGGATGCGCGCTCAGGCTGAGGTACCCCTGTCTGGGCTCGCAGGGCTCCCGGCGGCGCTCCCGGCCCTTTGCACGCCCTCCACTAGTGCATCCTCGGCTCGGGTGAGTGCACAACCCCGCTATTGCTTCCACATGTTCCTCCAGGAAATCATCGGAGTCAGATCTATGAGCAGCCCCTGGTCGGAATGCTAACAGGATACCGTAATGCTTGTGAATAAACAACAGGCTCCCAGTGATTCAAAAAAGCACGGAGAAAAAAAAAAAAAGCCAAACCAAACAAACAAACAACACAGGAGAAAAAAAACCCCACACCGCACCCTGGGACGCTCCATCTGAGAGGCCGAGCGCACCCAGCATCCTGAACCCCTTAATTTGGGGAAGGAAATGCTCTATCATGACTTGGATCAGAGCTGCGGGTTCTCGCAAATTTAAACCCCTCGAAGAGGAGCGTCAACTGCCTATGCGCCGGGGCGATCCTGCAGGGCTCGGGCCACGATGCACCGGCGTGAGCGTAGCTGGTTTAACGTGCGGGGTGATTCCTGGCGAAGCACCACCAGGATGGGGTGTAATGCGAGAGTTACTCTTGCGAAAAGAAAGGAGCAAAAGGAAAGGGGAGGAGGCGCCTTCTGGTTGCAATTACCTGCCTCATTTGAATAATGCCTTTGTCATGATCATTATCGAGAGGTCGTTAACGGCTTCCACGTGGGATCTCACAAGACCCAGCGAAAAATAAAAATTGCAAACTGGGGGACTGGCAAGGCTGCCTGCTAGGCCAGTTCTGGCCCTTCGGGCGGGGGCCGACGGCTCTGTGGAGACAGGGATGGAGGTGTCCCAGGGACCCTTCTGAAGAACGGTGACCCTTTCCCCGACGTGGCTTTCCCTTTCCCACACTAAAGGCCCGGCGGCGCCGTCCCCACGCCCGCCACTCGAGGAGCACCGAGCCGGCGGGAGCTGGGCTCTGCCTGCTCTGGTCATTGGGCCGATCCCCCCTCCGCAGTGCCGGCCGTGCCTATGGATTGGTCCCGCGCAGAGGAGGTGGTAGTTAAAATAAACCCTCCAGGACGGCTGCTGAGCTCTGCGTGCAGGGGGGTCCCGTCCAGGGAGGCGAGGGGGACGTGGGGTTAGCGAGAGGACAGGCTGGGGGTGGGGGGATTTTTTTACTTCTGCTCTCCTCTGTCCTCCCGCCTTCCCCTCCCCTGAAGGGCTGGAGCATAAAGCATCCCGTTAGCGTGTGTTTATGTGGTAACAGATGGAAGCTGCACGTCTCAAACAAAGTGCGGCGCCCGGGCTAGAGCCCCTCTCGCCTGTTTATGCTCCCAACCTGCCCCCCGGGGTGGGCGGGGGTGCGTGTCCCCCTCCCCGGGCCCGCGGCGCCGCCAGAGTCCGGGCAGCAGCAGCACCGACGGCTCGGGTTATTGCGGGGCGGCTCTCTCCACTCTCAGACGCTTCCAGGGGGACTGGGAGCCTTCGAAGCCCCTTCCCCCCCTCCCCCGCTCAGCATCCCCCTCTCTGGGGAAATCACAATTTGTTTCAAGTAATAAATCCTTTCCTGCGGCTCTCTCCCAAGGGTGAGCCGAGGAGCGGCTAACTGGCTAAGCCTATTGAACAACCTTGTGTGGCCACAGGCGGGACTGGGCAGGAGAGAGGGGGTGCCCCGGCCCGGGCTCCGCGGGAAGCCCCGCTGAGGGGCCGCAGCCTTTTGACTGGATGGGAAGGCATGTCTGGGTTTAATTATCGTTACCCACGTTCAGCGACGCACGGAGCAGTAGTCACCCTTTTTTACCTTTTCGAGCAGGAACTCCTGCCTGAAGAGCAGCTACAGCCTGGAGCAGAGACCCCTCAAACCCCTGAGAGGGGGAGAAAGCAGAGCGGCCTCACATCTGTGTTCACATCTATCGCTAGGGAGGAGAACACAGCGGTGAGGGCTGCCTCACCTTGGAAGGGGAGCTAAGCCAAGGGCCCGAGCCCCTCCGGGAAATGTGTTCTGCCGGCGTTAGGGTCTTGTGTACATTTACAGTCCTACGAGGTTTTTAAAATTTTATTTCTTTCCGTCTTTCCACAAGTACAGATTCCCTCATTTTGTTTGTTCAACAGAATTTGGCTCTGAGTAGCAGGGATCCCGTGTCACCGGCAGGACAGGCAGCCAGACAAAAGAAATTAACTTTGCCCAGCCTGCCCTCCCTAGTCTTTATTTTTATTGGTTGAGGTAGTTCCCCGTACCCATCGTTTTCCTTCCCCATGCCCGTCGTTTTCCCACCGAGGCCGCTGCTGCCTCGACGTCGAGCTGTTTTGCTTTCATTGTTGCGTTTGGCTCTTGACATTAAAAGATGCCAAAACAGCCGTGGAAGCCTTATTCTTTGAAAAACAGACTTTGTTTTTCCTTTTGCTCCCGCCCTGACTTTTTTGACTGCGACAGAATAAACAGCCCGCTCTGGTCCAGAAGCAGGCTGAACCCAGTTTAGGGGCGAGGCAAAGCGAGGGGGAAAGGGGCTGTCACCCGCCTGGCCCTTCTCCGCCGCCCGGCTCCGCGCTCCGCTCCGGCCCCCAGCCCACCGCCGGGCGGGGGAGCAGCGCCGCGAGGTGCGGGCGCTCCCGGGGTGCCCTCACCGCCGGCCGAGGGCGCCCGGGCAGTGCCACCGCCGCCCGCGACACTAGAGGGCACCGGAGCCCGCGGGAGCAGCCGGCCGAGCCCGGCGGGGCACCGCGCCCCGCCAGCCGCTGCCGCCTCTGCGCTGCATTAGCGACCGGCCGGCTCCGGAGAGCATGGCGAAGAGGGGCTGCCCTCCCCGTCCCGGGAATCTAATGGCTCCAGCCCCGCAGGTCCAGCCCGGGCCGGGCTCAGCAGCTCTGGAGATGTGGCGTGTTGCAAGTAAAGCAGAGAGATAAATTCCTCCCGTGCCACAAATGAAACGTTTTCCCTCTGAAATCAAAGGATCGTCTGCTGATTCAGCCCAGGTTTGACTTCGGTTCATAACTCCCGAGACCATTATCTCTGCCTTTGTTCTTTCGAGCTGCAGCAATTAATGGATTACAGCAGGACAAAACCACAGCCAGACCAAGCTGCTTTAGTTCTGCAGCTATTTACTATTAGTACCAGCTTTGCTCCCCTCGGGCTACCGTGCTTGGGAACCCAGCCCTGAGCTCTGCACTGGGGAGCTGGATGGTGTGGAGGCCACCCTAGATGTCGTGGCCATGGTCACTGTGAGACGGTGGGCCTGGGCCAACATCTGTGTCAGTGTCAGTCCCCACATATGCCTGGGCTGATCACGTCCACCGTCCATTCCTACCGTGGGCGCAGAAGAGCCAAGATAGGCTGAGCAGCATAAAGTGTCAGACTCAGGAGAGAAACAACGGGTCTGTTTACTGAGTACCCTGAACTGCCCGTGCTCCAGGCATGTCATTTTTCTTCTTCATCCCACAACAGGTTTTCTTCTGGTGCTTAGTGATTAACACATACGTTTGGGGTGATTTGCTGTGGAAATACTGGAGCTATGGCCAAGGTTTATGAATTGCAATTAGGTTTCTGAAAGGATCCCTCTCCTCACTGGATCTTTCATGCTCTAAAATACCCCTGCAAACGAAATGTTGTCCCTCTATTTCTGTGGCATGGAGTGTTTCTGAAGATGGATCTTCCCCATCCTAAGGATTAAGAAGATGGAAAGGCATTAATGTTTCCTGAGAGCTTGCAGAATTGGGTTTTGTGTGGAGCCACCACTAGGAGTTGCAAGAATCAGCATCCATGTTGTCACAGCAAAAACTCTGGACCTGGAAATGAATGTAGCCAATCCTCTTAGTCATTGAATTTGTTCACTCATTTTACTCATATTTACCAAGATTATGCTGGAGGTATGTCAGCAGGAGGCATGAATCACATTGTCATTCTTCTTGAATCACATTGTCATTCTTCTTGCAACACTGTGTGTCTCCTGTACTCAAGGTTCTGTGGCCCTAATCAGTGATGGAAGAAATCAAGCAGGCACCAATCACACCTTGAGCCATTCCAAGGAGTGGCCAAAGCCCACGTGCTCATTTTTCTTTCTTTAGTTCAGAGACAGGAGAAACTGAAACACTGAAATGTCGGGGGAAACTGTTCCTCTCTTTTTTTTGTTACTCCTCCAAAAGACTATTTGGCCTTTTTCTCTGAGATCACCTTGTTTTAGTCTGTACCTCATCTAATTCTGCAAAGAGCACTTTCTGCCTCAGTTACATGATCATTTGCTGTCTGTGGTTGACAATCCTTTAGAGAACTCAGTTATGTGCACTCCTCTTGAGCAAGGTGGTTGTGGAGAGAGAAATAAAAGAGTGAGATGAGAGGAAAATACAGGTAAAGGTCCCTGTAGCCATGCCTGTGAAGCTACACTTCAGGCTTAGACAGGAAAGCTGTGATGTGGCTCAAGAACAGAGGATACAGCAGCATATAGTTACATTATGATCCTTAGACTGCTGGCTTCTTTAGTCAGATATTTTTCTTTTTAATCTAAATTATTTTTTGAGAAAGAGTCTAAAGTGGAAACTGGGCCAGATTCTGCTTTGTGTAAACCTGGTGTAACTCTAACTTCAAGGGAAATATTCCAGATTGAATCTGGTATAATTAAGATTAAAAATTGGCTCTGGAAGTCTTTTCTTTGGCAATAACGTTAGAGAAGTTCTGCGAAGAAAAATAATTAAAACCAGGACTTTATTTCAGTGGTCTTTTAAATAACATATGCTATAGATGCTTTGAAGGCATTTGTTCTCTATGACAGTAGTATTTTAAAACTTTCACTTAGGTTCCACTAACCAAGTTAACCCTTGACAACCAACTGTGCTTAAAATGTTATGTACAGAAACTTCTAATTTTGCAGGACATAGTCCAAACAAAAAACAAATTCCATTAAAACTATATGATTGCTGCTGTGGCAGTAGCAAGCTTCTGCTTGCTGGTGAAGTAATGAATTTCACTGCTCTAGCCACAACACAAGCATTGAAATCATTCTGAATTTATACCTTAATCAACATGTTTTTTTTTCATGGTGCAAACCTTGTTATCTGAGTGCTAAACGCAACACACTGGGAAGGAGCAATTGTCAAAAGGAAGTTCCTTAGTATCCCTGGAAAGCACACTCTGAAAGGAGTTCTTAGAGGAACACTGAAATACTATAAATTATTACATAATTTTCTAGAAGACAAGATGTCCTTTAACAGCTTCTGTGTCCACTATCACTGTATTTGTTAGGCCCATGCCTGCCATAGAAAATATGTCACCATAATTTGATTGCAATTGGTGAGAAGATGCTGACCAATTTTTGCCAGCTCTGGCTTTCGGCCCCGATGAAATCACAAGGACATCTGTCATTCTCTTGAGTGGCCCCAGATTTTCATCACAGATTAATCAGATCTCTCTTTAGGGTGTATAGGAAAAGAAGGGGTGAAGGGGAAAGAGTCATTTATCTTTGATTCCTTGTGACATATGAAGAATATGTGTTTGGAAAATGTATTTTGCTCCTCTTAAGTGGGGTTGGCATGTAGGAGGAGTCAAATCTATTTTGTTTTTTCAAAAGTACATGAATATCAAGCCTTGTCAGCCTTCTTTTTTTAGTAGAGGACTCCTTGCCGAATCAGTGAACGAAGACACCGTGGCAAAGCTGACTCTTTCACAGAGCAATGTTTTAATCTCTTTGTTGAGCAGGTTTGTAGAATTAGGAAGCAGCAAGACACGCATCACACCCAACCTTCTGTTGCAATGAGCTTGTCCACCATCCTTTCTCCACCCTGCCTGAGTGCCTTGGAAGGTTGCAGGAAGCAAGCACGGGAGTAGAACCCCGACTGCAGCTCTGAAAGAACATGTACTGCAAGAGCCAGGAAGATGGAGCCCATTCTGATTTTACACATTTGAGATTTCTTTCAGAGAAAGGGAATTGTGGGGTAATCCCTTACCAACCTGGCCCTTATTCCCATCCACGTTTTTCTTCCTTTGTCCCTCGTTAACAGGCTAAGTGCAGAAGGAATAGCAGTAAGGATACAAAAAAATGCCCAATTCAGAACAATTATCTTTGTCCATCAGTCATGGACACCACAAAGAAGGAACAGGCACAGGTCACTTCATCTCTGTTTTTTATTTCATAGTCAAAGGAAATACAAGCGTGCTCTTCTTATTGTCAAGAGAGTACAGATTTTCATTTCCCTCTCTTTGCAATGGGAGAAAACATTTATAAAGCCAACATAAATCCAAGTAAATTCTTGCGATTCCTATCCATCCTTTCCATCGCCGAACTTATATTTTTCTTTTCTTAGTTATTTTTCTTCCAATGCATTATATACTACTATAGCAAAAAGGTATTATTGAAATCCATGCCTCTGTGAAACCTTGTTGGGAATTTCTTGCTAAGCAAGCTGCAAGCAGGGTCTCTGGTAGTGTGAATGAAGCCTGCTCCGACTATCCTTTTCCAAAACATTGTAGGATTTAGTCAACTTGACACGATGAAGGGTTGAGGAAATGCTTTGCTCCAGAAACATTAGCAGCTGTACGGCTGGGGGCTGATCAAAACAGTGCTCAGAAGTATAACCGTAGCCTCTGTCGTTAACAGGGATGTTGGAGGCATGCAGATCTGTTTAGGGGAGGTTAAAATATATAGGTAGTTAGAGAGTTTGAGTGGACAGAAGCCATTGTAAATATCTGAGGAGTCCAGTGCTTTTTTTTTGTGGGAGACAAATGGTCCCCCAGCCCACTTAGCACCTGCCAGTGTCTCTCTGCTGCCCTTTGCCCTGTCAGGCTGCTTGTTCTGACAGCTTCTGCAGCTCTCCTGGCTTCAAATTCCTTCTCCGTATGTTGGCCTTTTTCATTGCTGCTTATCCTAATATTGACTTAGGAAAGGAGGAGAGTTAAAAATAGCTGGCTTCCCTACTGTCTACAGACCTTCTGCCTAGCTTTACTTTAGGCCTGTGAATCACAAACATTGGTTTAAAGCATCATTAGCATCTGAATGAAGATAAAGGGACAAGAGGAGCTAGGGTAGGCAGTCACCTTCTGTAAGTATCACTCCTCAATTATTTTGAAGAGCAGGAGAGAAGCAGGATCATAGTGGAGGATGTGTGCATCCCATTTCGGCAGTGAGGATTATTTGGAATAAAGGATGTAACAAACCGTCTTTCAAAAAACCATGTTGGATCCCTCAAAGCATCCACTGGAGCCTGAGCAAAGCCTGCTGTCATTCTTGGGTAGCTTTGTTTCCTCCCTTCTCTCTGCCATCATTGTTTCTAAACTACTCTGCCTGCCCAAACCCAGGAGAAGCAAGGGTGAAGCCCCAGGTCACAGGAGTGTGCAGTGTGAAGGGGAATGTGTGCGACAGGGAGAGGCGGTCATACTGCAGTGGGTGGCACAGTTTTATGAAGGTCAGTAAACCTCAGCTCCACCAGACCACCAGAGAGAGTAGGTTTCCCAGCTGGAATCACTCAAACATGTGGCCCTGCACTGAAAAACACCCTCGCTCCAGTCTCCAGGAATGCATCTCTGCCATGGTTAGTAAAAGTGTCCCAGAATATCTCAGCGTCACAGTGTTACACAAGAAGAGAGCCAGACTCTGAAAAAGACACATTCAAATTGGGATTGAAACCAACTGCTGGCTTCCCACCCAGAAACAAAAATAAAATGAGCATAGTCTGTAAGCACAGGCACCATGGGCTCCCTCCACCCAGCTCCATGGCTTTGCCAGCTCTGCAACTCCTGCAGCATCTCCAGAAACCACAACAGAAAGGAGACACCACAAAAGTCAAACCCAAAGTAGTCTGTGGTGAGGTGTCCTTCAGGGAGAAAAGCTTTCAGATCTCTACAGAGGTTAAAAAGTGACAGGAGTGATGGTTTTTTCACCTGTTCGGGTAAAAAAATAACCCTTTCATTATGAGAGCAGGTAATGAATCCAAAACAGCGCAGCACTGTGGCTTTGGTGAGGAGTCAGTGCTGAGAAATACACTGTCATCCTGATGTCAGTTTGAATGCGTTACATCAATATGGCAACATAATGACTAACTCCCGTGGACTTGTGTCTCCACCATTTGCTGGGGAGGCCCAAGGACCAGTCCCACCACATCTGAGCCCATAGATGTGGCCAGAGGGACAGGAGAGTAACACACTGGAGGACAGACTTTCTGTTGGAAAAGACCTGGATGCAGTCTGTGGTCTCCTGAGGTCAGGGATTATGCTGAGACCTGGATTCAGAACAGGACCACCGTGCAAGAAATGCCACATGCAGAGGGTACAGGCAGAATACTTCCTAGTCTTTAAGGAGGTGGTGACAGGTCTCTAGGCACATTGAAATGCATTGGTGCCAGTCCTCAAATTTTCCATTTGGATGGAGAGTGTTTTTGCTGATGATTAGATGATTAGATCCACATTAGGGGCACAAGTTTGTCCGTGGCAGGGAAAACCCAGGGTAGACAGAGCAGCTAACCTGTGGAGAAAGCATAGGCAGAAGCCTGTGCCCTCATGCTGGCATTTATGTTAATTACACACTTAGCATTCATTAAAGCAGCCACAAGGCTACAAAGGTGAAAGTTCAGACCTTCTGCTGCTTCTGTTCATATTAGCTCGGAAAACTTTGGGCCCATATATACCAACACATGAAATACCCTTTGGAGTTATGGTCCAGAAGACTGGGTTTGACCAAGTAAATGAAATGGATCAGCTCATGTTTAGTGTTGGCTGTACAAGGAGAAAGACCAGTCACTTCACAGTGATTACAGTAACATCACTGATGTAAACGAGGGATAGTGGTTGAAACCCACAAAGTTACAGTGAGCAAAGAATGGGACTAAGAGGATGGGTCTTTTTCTTTGAACTCATAGTGATCATCCATGGTGTTTTTCACTTTTAGAAAACTGAAATGGTAAATCAGAAAATCTGTAAGGACAACATTATACGTAACAAGCTGTACCTACAGGAATCTGTTAGATGTCTCTCAGAAAAATCCGTATACTGAAGGTGGGGTTCTAAGAAAAGGTTTTAGTGTTTTTCTTAGGAATAGCACCAAAAGGACTTTGTTTTGGAAAAAATAAAAACCAGAGCCAGCTTTCCACTTCCAGCATCTCCCATTTAGAAGGAATGTGCAGAAGACCTTGATATGATATGAATTAAGAGGATTCTGCCTTTGCCAGCCCTAAATTCCAGGAAGTGAGACACAGCATCCTCATCTGCTCTTGCAGGCAACATTTGTTTTTACTCTAGCCTAAATACCAGACTGTTTCCTAAATCTCATGAAGTTGACCGTTCACTTAGATTCCTCAGCCTCTCACAACAGAGGAGCAGGCTCTACAGAGGCATTTCAAGCGCTCTTGCATGCCATCCAAAATTGACTCCTGCCCCTGGAGATTTAGAGGCGCCTCTGGAAGAAACACAACGGGATTCCAGTGTGCGCAGAGCTGGTGGGACAGAACTGCCCCAAGGCCCCTTGGTGGCAGTGCACAGAGTGATGGGGCCAGGAGACCCTTTCCTATCTGAAGCCAGACTAACACGACAGCTCATGACCCTGCAGGAGAGTAGATTTCATAAAGCAGATTCAGAGCTTTATGAAATCCTTCCATAGCCCTGCAAGGGCTGCTTTCAGATTTTACTTTTTAAGGGCTGCTTTCAGATTTTACTTCTTTCCTTCCTTCCTCTTTATAGTGTTTTTCATTATTCTACTTTCTGTTCACAGGCAGCAGGCATCCTACTTGCTTCACACACATACTCCCAAAAATGCGCAGAAATTCTCTGGCTCTGGATTCTGAACTGGCGGATATTACCAAGCCAGTCCTTCACTCCCTGCAGATCAGCTGGGCTGCTGCTCTCTGAATTTGAAGTGCATTGTGCTGGCAACATCTGACACTCTTCAAAGAGGTTGTGCACTGCATCTGGCGGAGTCACTGCATTTGCTGCTATCATGTAGAGGAAGAACGCAGATAAAGAGGCTTCTGCAGCCACCAGACAGCTATTAAAATTTAGAGGTCCTGATCCTGAGGACAACAGGGTCAATAAAAGTCTTAAATTTGTTGGGATGCCTATGCCTGCCATAGACTGGTAAACCACTACCCTCTGCTTCCCCCTCCTCTCACCAAGTGGTGCTCACTCTGGTGTAAGTTAATTAAGAAAAAAAGTCATAAAAATGTGCTGTAGCGTACTAAATATTTTACTAAATATTTTCTGAGGTTGCTGAGGGATTTAAGTAGTGAGCAACATCACTCAGAGGTAGTATAGTAGCTTTTCATCTTGAAATATAATTAGATACAACAGATTATTTTTTGCAAGCATTTCTCTTTCCCAAACATAAAAAAATATTGTTGTAATAACTACATAAGAGTTAATCAGGGACTCCATAAGCATTTGGTCAAAACCCATTCCTCTGCATATTGTATATAAAAAGTCTTTCTGCTTGGCCATACCACCTGAAGACTGAGTTAAGATCAGGGTTGCTAAAACTCACTATAAGGTGGTTAAAAAACTTCAACAAGTTATACCAATTTGTACATCTCCTCATGTTAAGGGTTCTTTTTCAGCATCACTACGGAAGAAACTCAGAACATTGAATGTAGCTTGCCATCAAGTAGGATATCTTCCATCCCAAATCCCTCCAATGCAAAGAGTGCAAAACCACCGCTTCAAATGGGCTTCTGTCAGTTGTTAACATAAATCTAATGGCTTCAATAAGCCAAGAGAGATCACTGCCTTTTGCTGGAAATTTTTAACAGACTCTTGTGGAAGTTTTTTTCTTTTTCTCCAAGAAATCTCTTCCTTTTATACAAAATTAAGAATATCCAAATTATAGCCTAGAAGAAAAAAATATTTAAAACACTACCAGGTTCTCATCTTCCTCATTTGAGTTTAATTTTTCCTTTTTTTTTTTCCTCAAAGGGTATAGAAAAAAAAAAGAAAAGAGAGAGAAAGAGAGAGAGAGAAGAATGGGAAACATCCCTGTGGCATGGTGACTCTCCCCAGCTTGAGAGCTGACACTGAACATTGGGGTTATCTCAGCTCCATACTCCAGTTGAGCTTGTTTACTCCTTTGTGCAATGATGAAGTTGTGCTGGCTCACTTTCAAGCTGTTGCAACAGTCACATCCTGAGACTCTTCCTCCATCTGTCTGTCTTCAGACTGTAGCACATTCCCCTTTATTGGACCAGGGACAGAGAAAAATTGGGTCAAGGGAAAGACAGGTCGGTGCTTGCTCCTTTGTGGCAAAACCAGTGCCAAGGCTTTAAGCTGTGCCTGTGGCACAGGCAGAGCAGATGCTTGCTGCAGTTCTGGACTGAGTTAGCAGATAGATACCTGAGAGGGAAGGAGATTGTGGTGGATTTGGTCAACCTGGCGATGCAAGGCTTCTCTAAACAACTCTGAGAACAGAGAGAGGTGAAAAACAGGAACAGGATCAAAGAAATGCACACAGCTCCTTTCCAGCCTCTTCTGCCTCCGGTATCATCTGGTTGAAGTCGATGTGGCTCACTGTGGCTTGAGCAGGCAGGGTGATTGCAAACCTAAATGTTCCTGTGGTACACGAAAAGACAGGAAATTTTGAAAAAATACATAGTTTTATTGAAATATTGATAAGTATTTGGTGTGCTGCCTCAGGAAAATGAGATATGCAGCACTTTCAGCAATGTAGATAATATTCATACGAGAAAAAATTAGGGGAATATGACTGCATATAACATTTAGGCTAATTTTTACTTTATTTGACAATTGCTTTGAAAAGAAAATAGCATTTTTTAAAGGTTTTTCATTTCCTATACTCATATTAAAAAGATTTTGAGGTGCAAAGGTCACTCATTTTTTTCTAAAGGGTGTGGTGACAGATCAAAAAGTTATGTCATGGCATTAAATTTGCTTCATTACAAACTTTGATCACTATTGGGTTGTTATGATTCTTATTGGAGAAACCCTTTGAAAAAATCAAGTCCCACTAGCACAGTTTTGAAATGCTATCTCAAGCATCTCTTTTGAAATTCCTTTGAAATATTTTTGTCACATTATTTGTTCTTACTAGCTTGTTTTCCTAATCTTTGAGTTTTATATTTTCACAAGGAACATTTTATTAAAAAAAATAAAATTTTGAATAGCTCCCTCATAAGAGAAAAAAATATGCCAAGTTTGCTGAGTATATTGTATATTACTTGCCGCTTCGATAGTTGCCTAATATGCAGACACGGGCATAATTTCAAGTTGGTAGTGTTACCTTATATTTTGATTTCAGTAATGCTGTTTTATTTACGTGACCTGACTGATTCCCATAAACCAGCACAGCTGTGCAATTCTTCTCCCGCCTTTTCATCTCTTAGCACAGATCTGTAATTTTCAGAAGAGAAGGATATTGCACCATTTCTGGATCAATGTAGATGACTTCGTAAGTCATCTCTTCCAGAGAAAGATTACAATAATATATTATTTGATATTCTAACTAATACAGAAACAAAATCAGCTTCATTACTGTCTAGAGTAAAGAACTGAAAAATTAAAACATAGAGAACCATATGAATAAACCATATAAAGAAGCAATTTATTATAGTACTCTTCTACGTACTTATATATGCAAGCATATTTTATCCGGCAACTTTCCTAATTTATCTACATTTTCACTTCACACTTGGGCTTGTTTCCAGCAGTGGCTTGTTTGGGAATTTTTTTTTGCAGAATGTAATCAGTCAAGATTAGGACGCTGTCATAAAAGACGCTTTTTATGGCTGTAAGAACAGCTGTTTTTCTGAGCCAGACCACAGGCCCATGGTCAATAGTGAGTAACACAGAAATAGAGGCAAATGCAGAAGGAGACATTTAATATTTTATGTGTAATAATTCCCGATGTCCATTAATTTTGCCTGTTGCAATTTTTACCTCAGCAGATTCTTAGCCCCTGCACACCCAGCATCAAGGAGTTCCTTGAAAAGAACTGTCATTAGGGGCTCAGGAGAGATGAGTACCACACAACAATACAGAAATTGGCAGGGTTGGAAAGACTCAAAAGTCAAAATGTGAAATCGGGTTTTTGAGATCCTAATAAAGGAAACATAAATTACAGCTGGCAAATGTTAGGGCGAAAATTAATAGGAAGGGTCATCATAAATTTCATAAAGAGGAGCACAAAAATGTTTAAAACAAACAGTGAGGTGTTCTTTACCTGTATTGGAAGGAAGACCTTAAGGAAAGAACGTGGAGTTTTCTGGGTCACTAAGGATAAAACACCAAACTTAAAATAGACACAATTGCTAGGAAGCTAGGTGATTTCCTTTCATTTGTATTTATTATCAGAAATACGGAAAGGTGTCTGCACTGAAGTTGGTCACTTCCTTTAAGAGCCATTAGGCCATCTTGTAGTCAAAAAAAGTCAGAAATAGAATTTACAGTGCAGTAAGTTTCCAGATCCAGATGTTGTATATATGTAAAGGCTGTGATGAAGTTCAAGGCTGGATTTGCTGAGCAGCCAGTAACAACACCCAGTATCCATGGTGGCTCTTCCAGGAGACCAAAGGACTGCAAAAGCCACAGCTGCTCTCCAAAAGCCTCTCTAGAGCAGTACAGCAAGGAAGAGTATGCCAATATAGTCTATTGGCATCAAGCTGGGAAGAATCAATGGTAGGCAAAAGGACCAGGCCAGCAGGCAGAAAAGAAGTTGAGGACTGAAGCGAGAGAAGTAAGATGAAATCCAGCATAAGAAGTGCAAGATCATCTGTCAATGGGATATGAACAGTTTTTGCTGTGCATGTAAGAAAGACTTGTAGACTGATGGGATAATTTTGATCTCTTACACACATAATGGTCAAAATAGAATAAATTTTAGAAAGAAGCAAACAGATAACAGGATATATCAGGACAGAAATGAACATCAGAGAGATGGAAGAACAAATGTCATTCTACACATTCTGGGTTTATCTTGTCAGCTGTATTCAAGAATACCCATGAAAAGGAAATCCTAGGTACAGGAGAAGAGCTACCTTGAAAGTGGGAGGACACCCAGAGAGCTTGGCTACCTCAGTCTATCAAACTGAAAACTGAAGTATAAATATCTTGAAAATATATCAACAGAGTAAATACCAGAAGGGAGAAAACTCATCAAAAAAAACCACAAAGAGCAAAAGAATAAACGTGCTAAAAGATATTGGTAAATAAAACATTAGTAATGAAGTAAATACTGATGATGCATGTGTTTAGGATGATAAATAGAGTGCTTCCATTTTGTCCTCTGAACTGGTGGGGTGGTCACTGGGAGCACTGCCACAGTCTGAGAGGTGAAAGATTTCTCATGGCCCCAGCCTCAGAGGACCAGACCCTGTACAATCCTAAGAGCATTTGTTTTGCCAGAAGGAAGGGACAGCAAAGGTAAGTGGGCATCAAAACTGTTGTATCCCATTCCCAGCTTGGGGACCCAAGCTATGAAGCAATGGCTCCTCTTATGGGGAGGAGGCATCTCCCTCACCAATAACCTCTGCTATATAAACACCACTTCATCCCTTGCTAATGGCTGCAGTAAGTGCAATCTGATTTCCCAGAGTTTTAAGATACATAGAAGACGCAGAGATTTTCTCATGCTAAGAGTTAGTGCTGAATTATGACACTTCACAAACCACTGCAGCACAGAGAGATATGTATCTCTTTATTAGGACTTTTAAAGGTCCTAAATAAAAGGAAACCATTAATTGCACTGATAGATCTTTAACTAGCTTGTTAGAAGCTCAGTATTTTCTCAGGATTTCCTAGATTACTGGGCAGGCCATCAGAAAGATTACACCTTTCTGAAGCCTGCAGTAATTAGCTGCTAGCTAGGATTAGTCCTCAGTATTGAATTAAAATGCTGGGACAGGGGTCAAGAAAAAGACCAGGAATGGAACCAAAGCTGCAACCTGCTAACTTCACTGATACCTGTCGCTCTCCTCTGAGAGCAGCTCAGCACATTGTTAGTACATCAGCTTGTGAAGGCTCCTTCTCAGCACACAGCCCTTCAGAAGTTGGCTGGAGGTGACAGTGTTTCATTAAATACCTTGGCCTTGTGCTGAAGTGTCTCGTTACTCCACCACGAGTAAAGGAACACTATTAAATCAGGCATAGCTGGAAGTCGTATTTGCAGAGTGGTCTGGACCTCATGTTATTTATATCTGTAAAACAATTAGCCCTTGCACTCTTCTTTCAACACTCAATTCTATCTTCTTTTTGAAATGATAAAGGGAACGAAGCTTGTGGATATTTCTTAAGTAACTCTGAACACAGCTGCTATCAGTGTGGTCTCAGGGATTTCTCTCTCCTTTTCAGCACTCACAAGGAAGTTTCTTCAAATAACTGCATATATGGGCTGGTGCTGTGCCAACCTCTTCTCATTTGCGTACACTTGTTGCCTCTTTGAGGCTGACAGACACAAAATGAAGATTTTCCCAAGTGGAGAGAAATATTTTGTTCTGCTTGCTCAGGCTCACACGGCAAATGCCACCCTTGCTTTGTGAATTTCCTTGTCATTTCTCTATCTCCCCTTCTTCTCTTCTGCTTCCGGAAACAAAAATACTTTGTCTTGAAATAAATTATCTTCATTCTACTTGCTATTTTTGTGAATGGTGTGAGGCAAGTGCCTGCTTTTCATTACTCTAGCAATCAGCCAGATTTTTTTTCTCAAAGCTTTGGGAATACTTACTGTCCTGGTTTAGGGCAAAATTATGGAGGAAAACCCCCNCCGCAGTTCCGGGAGGGCGTCGCAGACGAGGATCCCGGACACAAAGTGCGCGCCGTGCCCGCTCGCCTCGCCCTCAGAGCCGGCCTTAAAGGCGCAGTGCCCAATGTCCAGCAGCACGGCAAAAAACGGACGACGGGGATACCGAGCTATTCAGCCACCCCAGGACACTTACCTTAACAGGGATGCTGGTACGCCCCTGTGGGTGCAACTCACCCTTCACCTCTGGGGACATCACCTGCAACTCAGGGAGCAGAGATCTGTGATTTGAAGCTGCAAGCCAACACTTCTTTTTCTATGCCAACAGCCCATTGAGTTTTAGAAATAATTTGTGTCAACTTCATCCTACATCTGTGCCACAACTCCATTAATACACCCACAAAATCTATTAGAAAAATACACTGTTTGACTGCATTGAATGAAAATGCTGCATGTTTCCTGCAAAAAGTGACAAATTCCAGCATAACCAGTGGAAAATGAGGTCTCTGTATCAGCACACATGGAGGCAGAAGGGGATTAGAGTCCTTTCAATAATTAAAAATGTATAAAGTTGAGGCTTGACTCAAAGCCCAAATCACAACCCATTGAACTTTCTGGAGTAAGTCCAGAGGCTGCAGTAGGTGTTGGATCAGTTCCAGACTCCAAAAAAGAAGTAGGTGAAATTTAGTAACCTGAGATATACGTGACCCCACATTAGACAAACTAATAATTTCATTTTGGGCCTCAACTCTATGCATCTTGTCAAGTCTAAGGCCTTTTTAGCCTCTTAAAAACAGCTGTAGCATGAATGGTCTGAAGAAAACACAAAGTAGATGTCTACACTACACAGCAGGGCATTCTACAGAGACCCCAGAGCCACTGCTGGCTGCACATTGTCCCCTCAGCTGCATGGCACCGTGCCCAGGCTAGTAAGACCTGCTGAGCGACATAGTTTGTTAATGCCATAACAGCTTGGCTTTTGGAGCTTCCCAGCTCCTCTGCTCCTTGCACCCATCCCCACACGGAAACTCCACCAGTTTCTGCCCTATCCACGCAGCTGGCCATAGGATGGCCCCCTGATACGTTTCTCCTAAAATGGCTCAGGTCAGCCAAAATCACGTCGTCAAGCCAATTAAGTTAACCTGGTCCATCTCTGCTATAAAAAAAAGGAATGGGCTTATGGGTGGTGCTCCATGGGCAGATGCAAGTGTGGAACTGCTGGGACCTTAATGATAAACAGCTGTGCCAGGACAGCTGTCACCCAGCTGCCACCAAGGCGTTCACCCCAGAAATCTTGCCTTGGTCTGTCATCTAAAAGTGTTTGTGTCTTCTTCTCTCTTAAAAACAGTGCACCAAGTCCTAAACATCTCATCCCAGGCAAAGCTTGCAGCCTTCTACACTGGTATAACTGTTTTGTTCTCAAGCAAAGCCGTCGCTCAGCTTGCGGTCAGGAATTTGGGATTCAACACCATATTGATAAAAAGGCGTCAAATGCAAGTACAGCAATTACAAATAAAACTGGAAAAATCCTTTACTGGTTTCTTTTGTCACATTTCAGTCCTTACAGGAGAGAAGGCAAGTGTAGAAGGAGAATGGTATTGGTCCTTCTGCTATGGGCTTCTAAGCAGAAAAAATTCCCTGCCATCCTAAATACACAAACACCAATGTGGTAGGATAATATTTTCCCCAACTCTGGTTTTGTCAAGTCTTATTCCTTCTTGAGACTGTTGATTATGTTTCTATGTGAGAAGAAAGTCTATGATTTCAGGTTTCTCACTAGCGTTGCATTTTCTAAATATTAAAAAGGCTGCAGTGGCAATTTTTTTCAAAGGAGTTGCGGTATGAAACATTTTCCCACCATGCTTTAAAGTTGCTTTTAAAGTGGAGTGAATCAGCACTGTTTTCCAAATTCCAGGAAGAGGCTATAACTCTTATGAACTCTAGAGGAATGGAAATAACAGTTGGTCATTTTGCTGCAAAAAGTAATATTGCTCTAATGTATCATTTGAAACTTTCACACAACTCATTATATCTATATTTTAAATCAAACTGTAAGGGAGTTAACCCCATAAATCTGAAAGTGGTCTAAGTCCTCTGGAAATGACAATACTTTCTTGATAGGCCAGATTTTGCACCACTGAAATGAAGAAAGATTTTTACTTTCCTGGGGAAAGATGTCAAACATTCATGTTGTCAAAGCTCAGCCCACTACTTTAAATGACAGCAACGCCGACTGAACTTATTGAGTGCTGTATTACAGGTATTTTCTCCCATCAGTCAAAATATTTTCCTGAGCAGTTTAACAAAATGTTCATCAGCTCAGCATAAAGAGATCCCACTCTTGCCTGCGTAGTCCAAATCAGGAAGAATCCCATTGAATTAGCACCTTTGCTGCACCCCGATATATGAAAAGAGAATCAGGTGAGAGAATAAACAGGTGTATGTTACCTGCCATTTTATATAAACTACTCCAGGAAATCACCGGAGAGACTTCTCAAACTATGTACCCGTTAAAATTATTATTCATCCATATTATGTGTAGTTGAAAAATAAGCCTTTACACATATGTGTTTGCATTTTAAAATATAGATTCTTTTCCATTAAAAAGGAGTCATTCTTTCTTGCCCATGACAAGAAAGATTCTTTCAACATGCCAGATCCAATTACTGGTGTACAGCATGGGTTTCCCAAATTTGTGGTACTGCAGAAGTGCTTCATGAATTAGCAGTGTTTAAGAAAAGGAAACAAAGAATACCAAGAAATCCTTCCAGTTTGGACAATATACATGCAGCATAAACTTGGGGCCCAATACAGAAACTTATAAAGATAAACTGAAACTGAGGTCAACATCAAAAGGAAGAAGCAATGTCATTAATAAAAGTGTATGTAATATTTTATCCTGAATGTGCTCTCTCCATCTATAATTAACTATACCATGTGCAAAGGTGCTTCTAACTAAAACTTCAGAGAAGTTAATGTATTAGATAAATCTGGCACTACCCTCTCTTTTTTTCTTATAAAGTTGTCCAAATTGCACAGCAGATACCAATCAGGACTCTTAGGTTTTGGCCCAATCTTTGCCTTTTTGCCAAGACTGCATGAGCAGAGTTTGCTCAATAGCTCTTGGCTTCATGATGGTGAGAGCGGAAAATCCCAATCCCTATTCTTTCCTGGCATACATGCCATACAGCAACCAAGTGTGAGCTGCTCTGATGAGTTCACTCTAAAGCACATCCCACACTCTGACAGTCATGGTACAGGTTGGATGGGGATGGAGGAATCGGGAGGAGCGAGGGGCTTGACCTCACTTATTCCACATTTTTTAGCCAGTAGGTTTAATTTGTTGCCTACCAAATGACTAATGTTTAGTCACTACACCAGACTGACTATGCATCTGCCCGTAACTGCTATTCCTAAGTCAAATTATTCCAGATTTCTGCTGTTAGATCACCTGATCCAAAACAAAACCCCCTTGAGGTGCTACTACTCCCTCTAAGGGGCAACCTTCCCGAGGAAGATCCATAAAAAGTTCACAGAGGTGAAGATGAATATATGGAATGTGGAGAGGGCAGGACTGGAAAATAAACCTCCCACCCACACTAAAAAAAAACATTGAAAAATCCTCCCAGCTCTTTCTACATCACTACCCTGTGCCCAAATAAAATGGGAAAAATATAGGAAAATCTCATAATAATTTCTGAGCTGGCAGGGAATACATCCACAATTCCTTTTCTCCTAAATATTCAGTGTTAACATTTAGTAGCAAGAAAGCAAGTGGGAGGGTCAGACAAACTTGTGAGCAGAAGACGCCCACTGCTGCAGCTTTCAGAGTTATAGCATAATGAGCAGCAGAATTTGCCCAAGAGAGTGTAAAGCCAGTTTGAATGAGGTTTTTATGCCACCAGACAGATCTGGAGAGGAAGACACTGGCTGGTGGAACTTGATACATGTGATCTGAAAATGAAAAACTGTCTAGCCTCCTTTTACAGTCATATCCACCAAGAAGCAACTTAAAGTAGCCAGCTCTAGCCTTCTATATGCAGGTACCCAAGCTGAGTTGGTTGCCTCTGCATTCATGGAACAAGAGAGGTGTCTCCAGAGAGTGATTCAGGAAAGCACTTAATGACATACTTAACCTCTGAAGTGTGCTCAAACAATACTGAATTCTCTAATTAAAAAGGAACGTTTCCAGTGTACAGCCATAGTGATGAGAAATGCAATGGACACAAAATACTAAGAGCATCAGTCCCCTGTTCCCTCTAGTTAGAAACTACTCCCAAGGTTTCTCTTTACAGCACATGCCTTTAGCTGACCTACTGCAGAAGTAGAAGCAGGACCAGGTCAGCAAAGAAATCATCAAATAAGAAAGTCTTCTGATTCAAAGGCCTGTTGGACTTGGCTCCCAAGGGGAAATCCCTGTACACTTACACTGATGAGTAGGATTAACAATAGCACTGTCAACTCATCTTGTAAATCCACTACAGTACCTCTAAAATGGCTCACTTGAAACACTATAAACAAGACAGCTTTTGTGTGCACAGCGACAGAAATGTTTGCTTACTGTGAAGTGTGTGTCTCTATGACGCTCTTTGAGTATTTCAAGCTGAAACCCTCAGTGCAGTATAATGACTGTTTTCCAGAGAATTTGAACACACTGCTGAATATTTTAGGCACGCTAAAAGTAAAAAATATTCCCTTGACAATGTTGTATACTCTATTTCATTAAAAAAAAAAAAGGAAGTATGTGTGTAAATGCCGACGCATACTTACAACATTTTATGATCATTACTTAGAGCAGAGGCTGGGTGGTTGTCTTGTTTTTGACAGTCCTCACATTTTTGCAGTCTGAGGAAATGTGGAATAACAGGCAGCTCTGACACCCTGTAAAATATGCAGCATTGCCAATTCTTGTACTTTGTTTTTTTCTTCCTGCCAGTGAGGATTCATTTTGTCTCACTTCAGGCATCCAGTCTAAGAGTTTATTTAAGCAGCCTGGAATACAGTCCACGAAGAAAAATAAGTATGCTGAAATGGGCCAAACTTTTGCTTTTTACATGTTATTTTATTTTTCCTTGGGTTGTGCTTAAAATAAAATAGTTTTCAGGTGTGTGCTTAAATTGTTACCATTCAGTATTAATAGAAAATAACCTGTGTACACATTTCCGCTTGAAAGAAAAATACAAAATGAGAAAAAAATTCTATTTCCACCAAAGGTATCTTACTGTATGAATTTTTTTTATTTATATTTCTAGGTTTTTTTGAATGAATGGGCACTTGTTATAGTGCCTAACCATCTTCAGAACTATTTTGAATCAAGATGCAGTTTGCTCTGCATAGCAAATGCAGCAGTTTGTTTCCTTGAGGCTTAGTATTGGACTAATGAAACCTTAGAAAAATAAGAAAAGAAAGCTGATAGAAACTCTCCTGCAATAATGTTACTTCTGGGTTGCCCACAGCATTGCTGGCGACGCCATTGCTGCATAAAAGCATTAGATCCTTCTCCTGCGGAGACCTAAAAGCAATACAAACATCAGTCTCTTCAGGTTTGCATTTGAATATAAACCTTCAGAGAGAATACATTTCATTTAGACAACACATTAGCACCTCCTGCTATTTCATAACCTGCATATCTGGAAAATTATTTTGCCCTCATGTTGCTGAGATGTATGAATGGATTGTGATCCATTCAAATAAACACACTTATTTCAGCACATAGCACTTCCAGTCTTCTCCTGTGTTTAAAACCTATTCCTTTGACTGAGAACACTGATAATAAATTTAATATGAGATCAGTGGCTATACATACATGGTAGGTAACTTCCAAATACCACAATAGCAGAAGGGCAATAGGGTCCTAAAGAAGGAGCATTTTTAGATTATTAAGTACCAGAAAGTATTGGAAAATGCAAATTAGGAAAAATAACTAATTCCTCTGGCATGGATAATTAAAACAGAAGTATACAAACACTTTTTGTGTTAGATGGAAGACCTAATTGAGGCCTAAAAGTGAAGCCATCACCCATCCCATCTCCTTGTCTGTAGTACATATTTTTTTTAAAAAATGTAATTTACATTATAAACATAGCCTAGGTGTATTTCCCCCCATTAGTAGCCCTTAAAATTGTCGTTTATTTGCTAAAATATGTATAACGCTGGGATTTTCTGAGTGTTCTGATAATATGCCAAGTGTATATAGAGAGATAGAGAGGGAGATACATAGATATCTATAGCAGTCCCAAAATCTTTTAATCAGCTTTTAACAAATTCTGTTAACAAATTCAAATGGTCTACAAAAAATTTACTATGAGAGTTAGAGAATCACCTAACTGGAGAGACGTGGCTTTCACCTTGGCTCACACTTACTCTCAGTCCTGCTGCAGCCCTACTTCAACTCTGGCTTTAAGATTTAGCAGCTCTCTAACCGTCAACAGCTCTCTAAGAGTCCCCAGGAGGTTTTTCCATAAGGGTCTGTTTGACCCTCGCTGTAATTCCCTCCTGAATTCCTGCCCCACTTTTCTTCTAGCTGTATATAAACCCACCAAGCTGTGCCTACAAACCAGCAAAGCCTTCTCAGTGCTTTCCCAAGAGGGTGGGAAATGGCCAACAGCGTGAAGTGGCCCAGGCAAATATCACCATCCTGCTCCACTTTCTAAAATAATTAAAGCAAAACTTTCCTGCTGCTTTCTGCTCCAGCTAGTTGGTGTATGTGAGCAAACTCCCATTTACGTACCCATCCTGCTTTGCTTGGGCAAACTTATGTTTGTTTGTAGCACCAGTTGTGTTTGCACATATCTGAGCCAGGCACAGGGTTTGCAATGTTTGTCCCTTGACCTTTTTTTGCTGAGAATACAGCTCATCTTAGCAAAAACATCCCATTTTTGGAGTGCTCTAAGGTATGGAATAGGCTGATACAGAAAGTATTGCTTTAGTCACTGTAACATCACTTTCATGATGCTATAGAACAGTTAAAATGTATTAATTTATTAGCATTACTCTAACTGCGATGGAAACTTCTGTTTTCCAAAGATGAAAATGTATTTGCTAATTCACTGCTCCGGGCCTACAAGCATGCAGTCATTCTAGCAAAGAAACCAGCAAATTACACAAAATAGAGAGCCAAAGGGTGTTAGGACCACACAAGTGTACCTTGTTAGGACTGGAAAGGGTTACCTTTGTGCCATTCCCTTTCTCATTTACAATCATTGCCCTTAGAATGGATTCATGTTGTGCCATTTTCTCTTCTAGCTACAATAACAATGAAGTTCTCAAATCCCCGTCCCCTCTTTGATTTGATGGTCATTCCTGTTCCCTCCTTTATACAGTCTGGCAGCCTGAACAGTAAAATCACCAATGAATCAAAATACTCCTTTTCTTAGGGGAAACTTTTGTTCTTCACTTTTTTTTTTTCCAACTTTCACCTTTTGCTTTCACCATACCTTCCAAAGAGAGCCCAGGGGGGAACCACCCAGCTCCCCTGAATTGACCCCAGACTTCGATCTTTTCTCCTGCTGCAGTGATTCCCACTCTCCATCAGGTGGCATTAGTTCAAATTCTATCTTGGAGCAAATCGGTCCAATGACAGTTTCCCATTAAAGTCCCTCTCGGAGTTGGCTGGACCATGTCTTCTTTCACTCCTTGTTTCAGACCTGGATGTTGCCCATCCGTACAGCTGTTAATCCTGTAGGCTTTCCAGTGTCACCTGCCAAAAACATGCTTTTGCAAATGTACACCATTTTGATTAGTAAATAATCTTTTCACCTACAAAATTTCCTGTGAGTTTCTATAGTTCCTTTCGGTGTGTAGAAAGAATTGTGCATGCACATGTTTAATAGAACATATGTGCATAAAACCAACAAAAGAACAATAAACCATCGCCCAACATTATTCCTCTTGTTTCCAAACAGTAAAGATCTTAAAAGGTGAGAGAGAAACATTTCCTTATCTCATTCCTAAATGACCTTCAAAAAAGATGAAGGGATAATGCAAAACCAGTTGTTTCTGTGTTGCTAATTCTGTGGAAGACAGCACTATATAACAGACAGGCTGGGGTATAATACACCTTGCTTTCCTACAAAATTTTTTTAAACATTATTACTGGAAAATGTGACCTAGAGGATTCACATGTTCCCTCAAGATAAGCTGAAACCTGAATAAGATGAAATGGGAAAGCCGAGGTGAAGATACAGAGGGGGACATGCTGGCTGAGGAGTGCAGCTTGCCGCAGAGGCTGGGGAAGTTGAAGCTGGCCGTTCTAAATTAGGGTAAGACAGAAACAGTTTTCAAATATCTATATCTCCTGTTTACCTTTTATACAAAAAATAGTTTTTAACTTCAGATGTCAAATTTCTTTAAATGCCCTGGAGTTTGCTTTGGTGGGAAGGGCTTCGGGGAGAACAGTAACATAAGGAAAAAAATAGTGAATGTCTTCCATTTCTCTTTAGAGTATGGGAAGAATTAAACACAAGACTAACAAGGAGAAAAAACAGTTATGAAAACAACAAGAGATCAGTGCTGTCCTTTGCTCTAAATATGTGCTTTGTTTACTTTCTCCTCTTCCTGTAATTTTATGCAAGTCTTTTCTTTTTAAGTCAAAACCCCCTAGTTCTTATAGGCAAAGGACCACCAAAGTATATCATCTTTATGGCTTCAGGCAGACCATAGTTCCTGCTGATATTCCTGTATCTCAAGCACAGCAGAGGCCTTCCTCTGGAAAAAACTCCTTCAAAGTCTGCATTTACACTGAAGGTTTTTTTTAAACCATCTCAACTTTGACCTAGCAGCTATGAGAGTGCAGGTTCTGCCAGCAGACGATACTGTAAATCCCACATTCTAAAAAGACTAAATTTATGACAGTGATCTGTCTGAACTTTCATCTGTCTGTCTTTCAAGCTTGTCCCACCCACTCAGCTCCCCTGTAATTGTGGGATTCATTAGCCAGCGACACTTAGAAAAGTGTAGAAGTCACACAGATGTGCTGATGCTCTCTCCTCTCATGTAGGTGTGGGGCTGTAAACAGGATGACCTGATCACGTCCTCTGATTTTGTGTATTTCTCAAGAAATGGAATGAAGGCAAGGGCAGAAGTTTCCGTAGGAAAGAAAAAAGAGAAAAGCATGGGACAGTCCAGAGAACTGCGAATGACCAGAGGAAAAGGCCATCTTTTTCAGCAACAACACTGTCCTCTTTCATGAGACTCCAGCATAAACAAGGCTGACACACATCATTCTGGCAGCCTGCACTTCTCAGGGTTCACTTTCCTTTACTTGTACAGGATTTCCCTCAATGCAAAAAGTAGCATCACCCCCTTTGGTTGTCTGACGGGCGCAATGCCTGTACCCTCAGGATGGTGAGCTCCAGCACTGCTGCTCCAATCTCAGCAGCATCAAGCGTCTCAGGTCAGCACTGTGGCAGGGGACACATGTCCTCCCACCCCATGGAGACACCTCCTGATACAGGGCAACCTCCAATAGCTGCTGGCCCTATAACCTATGCTGATAGTACAGACAATAAAGAAACCCTTCAAGTATGAAGGTGATGATCTCAGCCTTGTTCCTGAATATTTCCAAAATCATCAAGTCCCAAATCAAGGTGTTTGAAGGACTCAGTGCCTGTTTTTGAAAAGACCTTTAGCTGGGGGTTTCTTTCTTCTCAAGCTCATCTATAATGGCTGCTAACCTGCAAGGTCTGGATTGCATCCCCAAATCAAATTTCTAGCCTAAACTTATTCTGATAATTAGTTCTGAAGATTAAAAGTTCTGCTCATTTTATCACAAACTGGGAGACTGTCTCAAGAAGCAATCCATTGCTGAAGCAGACTAGTGGGGAGTAACACGCATTTGGAACTCACTAAATTTTACCTTTGCCTAGGAAAGAAAAAATAAAAAAGCTTGAGAGCCAGTTTCTGTGCATGCAATAACTTACCCATATTTAATAGCAATTGGAAAAGAGAAAAAATTTGACAACTTTACTGCAATTTGACAACTTTTGCTAAAAATCCAATGCATTGAACTGCCACAATCTATTAAAATGTACATTGCTTAAACCCACTCAGTCCTGCATTAATTACAAAAGACAAATCAGATCTTGAGAAGTGTTTCAGCGTGAGAAAGTAGACAATACCAAAACACCCAAAAACTCTTGTGATCTTTTCTTAATGGCAGCAGCACTTCAATAATGATTTTCAACTGGTAATATGAAATTGACAGGTTGTGCTGAAAAACAACAACAAAACGAACAAATAAAAGAACACCCTTCCTTATGGCTTTTCATTTGATCGTCAAAAAATGCAATTTCAAAACAAAACTATGGGAGTGGATGAAAATGATGACAGCAAAATTAAAACTGATCAAGTAGAGCAATTTTTTTTCTGTTACTCTTCTAGCTCCCCTCGGGGTTATTACAGATTTTAGACAAGCAAGATTGACTCACCTACACTGTTCTCCTGTATTCTGTTGAGGCAATCACATGTCTAATAGTGAAAAATGTCTAAGACACATTGTGGTGTCTTTATGATTACTAGCTCAATCCAAGTCAGCACAGGATCCCTGTCTATCCACTCCAGAAGATGTACCAAAAGCCAGGACTGGTCTTTCAAGGGAACTGAAACAAAGAAGAAATCTATCTGTCTCTCTCCTTCACAGTACCTAAACTGGGGATGTCTACTTGTTTTCTGTGGCAACCCTGAGGATATGAGGCCATGACTACTCTGAAGACTGTTCTAGAAGAATACAATAAGGGTGGTAGGTTAGTTAAAATCTAAACATACTTGAGAAAAAATAGAATACCGAGTTTTGTTCAAATGCATTTTACATGTCTTATGCTCCTTGGCTTAATGCTATTTGCGTCTTCTTCGTGTGTGGTTGACCACATTCTGGCTTGAACTTCATGCCATTTTGAGAAGACTGGGAGCATGGAGAAATGGAATTTTCTCTGTCATGTTATACTTCTACAGAAGAAAAGGGAATGATCTGTGCTCACATATATGCATTGGTGGTCAGGGTTGAA
Source organism: Melanocharis versteri (assembly GCA_013397845.1). NCBI lineage: Eukaryota > Metazoa > Chordata > Aves > Passeriformes > Melanocharitidae > Melanocharis > Melanocharis versteri. Next base: position 980,991 of record VZTG01006405.1, read on the forward strand.
GACTGTGGTCCCAAGTATAGTTCTGTGTGCAGTGGCACAAAGGTCTGAGCTAAAACTCCTCTGCTATTATGGGAGTCAGATTATTTAGGTTAAGATGACTACAACATGTAGGATATTTCTCAGACACTTCGGATTTTGGAGTCTGAAGTTCTGTTTTACATACCAACTACAGCTATGCATATATTATAACCTGTTGGCTCAGAAAGGTAAAACTGGGAAGCAAATGAATAAATTAATTGTCTGGGTCAATCTGAACATTAGGTCTCCGGTATTTTGTCTGGATGGCCTTCAGTCCACTCTGGGGTTTCATGCCCCTCAGCCTGTGAAAGCCCCTTGGCAGTTCACAGTTGACCCCTGTTGAGTGACAATTAAGGAAGAGAGAGAGAATTCTTACGGAAAACCGACAGCTTTGCTAGTATATTAATCGGCAGTTTCACAGCCCTGTCCTGCAGCCTGGCAGGCAGCTTTCCTTGCTCCTCTTTGCAAGGGGATGCTCCTGCCGCTGTGAGCAGACCCGGCCTGCCGGGGGCTGCGTGGGCCGGGACTTGTGCGCCCCGGGCAGCGCCCACCCCGCCCCTCCTCCTCCTACCACCCCTGCCACCAAATTACATATATAGATAACGGGAATGACACATAAAACACCAAACAAACATACCCAACACCCGGCCCAGACCCGCGGTTGTTGGTACTTTTCACCGCCCCTTCGCGTAATGAATATATTCGCGTTTCCTCCCACTCTCCCAATGGGCTACCAGCTGCAGAACTCCTGAATAGCGAGCTTAATTGGGCTTTGTCATGCAGAATACCTCCATTTTCTATAGCAGGTTACAAAGGGGCCCTTGGCAGACGTGTCGGGCTCCTCTGGCGACGGCGGGTCCTGCCTGGCTGCGCCCAACACCTCCGCGCACCGCGCAGGTAGCGCCGCGGCCACCACCCCCCCGGCGCAGGGCCACCTCCAGCCCGCGGCCCCCAGCACGGGGTCACCTCCAGCCCAGCGCTGTCCGAAGCTGCCCGGTGCAGGAGCGCAGCTGCTTTTCCGCTGCTCCCCGGGCTGCTCCCAAACGCCCCCGGGACACTCCGATCCGGCCGGACCCCTCTCCCTTTGCGAACACGGCAAGAATGTCAGACAGAGGTTGTTTACGACACGACCTTTTATTAAAACTCGGACCTTGTGACCAAGTGTTCCGGTTTCATAGTAAGTTGGTGTGGTGAGGATTAATTGGCAAACCCCAAACTCAAAAGAAATTTGCCATTATGGGCTAATCATACATTCTCTATTTGATATAAATGGTGTAGAGTACGGAGTGTCAATATTCACCGTGAATTACAGCTAATTACCATTTGGAATCCAAGCTACTACTTCTGCCCGTTGATTTGCGTTGTTTTCTTCAGACTTATCTTTCCCCCCCTCTTGTTTCTTGTTTTGACAGTTTAAATCCAGGTCTATATGACATAAAAAGCTAATAAAATTCTCATTTCATTGTTAATCTGATTTCATCGCAGTATAGGTTTTACCCTCACACCTGCGTAGCAGGGTGTAATTCCATTAATAATAATGATAAAAAAACCCTAAATCAACATATTCATTGCATGTCTTTTCCCTGATGATATATTGTGAGCAGTGAGAGTTGAAAAAGAGCCATTTATTCTCACCGTGAATGAGTCTGCCTGCAACTGAAGACTTCACCTGCCTCCTCAGTCAATTAGGAATGTATCGAAAATTCTACCAGAAAACGAGTTAAATTAACCGTTAGCTAATTTCCTTGTGTCCCTCCTACATAATCCCCCCTTTTCAGCTTGCCCCAGAAATTACCACATGTTGCAAGGTTCAAATAGTGCCTAATGAAACAGTGACTAAATGGTTCTCTCAAACCCACAGTGAAGCCCTTTCGCTGTGCCTTCAAAGCCTGGGGGGCTGCAGCGGTCGGGGGTCCCCATCTTAAAAAAAGATTTTACATCTATATATGTAAAATAATTATCGAGTTTGGCAGCAAAATCTCCCCCGGCAGGGCTGCGACGTCCCTCCTTTCCCACCGCGCACGCCTCGGGGCTGCGGCACCCCGGCTGCCCCCCGGGCAGAGGGAAGGTGTCGTCCCACCAGGACGCGGCGGGAAGGGCTGGGGACCTGAGGGGACACGACCATGGAGAGGCTGCCCTTACACGGGGGACCGTGACCCGGCGCGGGTGGGAACACGCATGGGCTGCCTGGGGGATTCCACGCAGCTTTATTTCCGACTCTCTGTGTCCTCCGAGGGTGTAGAAACCGGTTTTTCCCCTGTATTGGCGGGCCCTGCCGGGAGGCAACGTTTTTCGCCGGCGTGTCAAGGTCTCCCTTTTCGCCTTCTTTGCATTCACACGGAGGCGGAGCGTTTTCCCCCATTTTATACAGCGGCTCCACGTAAATTGTAAACTTCGATTTTACCGAGGTTCCTTAATTTAAGGACGGGAATAAAAAAGCAGCCCCGGGTCGGCAATCTCCTATGTAAAACTCTCCCGAAGAGAAGCTTTGCCCCGCAGTTACGAGCTCTCATTTCTGTCTAAAGCGGCTTCACTGAAGTGTCATCTACTAAAACTCGGTGAATTCCGCAAAGAGAGTAGAGTCACTTATTTGAAACGGTAAGGCTAATACAAAGTCATCAAAGCACTATGGTTCTTGTCTTTAAGTGACAACCCTCTTTATTGAACTGTTTGAAATACGCCTCCTGCTTTTCAATGTCTCTCTATCCATCTTTGTCTGCTCTTCAGAAAAGCAGACAATATAAAGCAAAGCCTGGCGAGCTCCCCACGCTCTGGCTTGGGCAGTGCCAACGTTAGCCTTGAAATTGTCACTCCTTCATTAATCTGAAACTAGTTATTTTTCCAGAGCACACAGCACACGCTTCCGATCCCTTTGGGTTCGCTTCCAACAGCTTAAATCCCCCCGGACACGCCGGCTGGGGTCGGGGCAGGGGGGAGGCGTGGAGGGGCCGAGGCCGGCGCATCGCCCTGAGCGGGGCCGGCTGGGAAGCGCGCAGGGGGGCGGAGAGGGGCGCGGAGCAGATCCTGCGTGAAATCGGCCCTTTCACGGCGAGGCTGGGCGCGCTGCAGCGCGGACACACGCCCCGAGGTTTTCCGAGTGGCACAGGGGGTTCGGGCTGTTTGTTATTCCGCTGTCATGCGGGACTCCCCGGCAGCTGCCCGGCGCACGGCTTCCCGCCACCGGCGGGGGCCCGGCGGAGAGAGGGAGGCTTCCCAGGGCCGGGGTCCCACCCAGGACCCCCGGGCCCGGGCTGCCAACCTCTCACGGGGTTTCTCGCCCAGACCGAGACGCGGTTCAGCCGGCGAAGGTGCGCGGAAGTTGCGGGGTGCGCTTCCCGCGCTTCTATTTAACATTATTTTTGAGCAGCCGCAGCAAACTTACGCAACAGCAATAGTAGAAGGGGGAAAAAAAAAAAAAAGTGTTTTTGGCCGGGTTTCTTTCCCGAAGGACTGCATGCGGTCATCTGTAGGCTCCAGATCCAGAATAGGAGTGCTCCCCGCCCTGCCCGCGTCCTCCGAGCTGGTGTCAAGACGCTCGCCGGGGTCCCGGAGCCGTGGTAATAGGACTCGCCCCTTCCTGGCCATCTTATCCCCATGGGCACCACAGCAACTCCGTATGGGCCTGATCCTTTCTGGCCGTGGCCTCGTCCTGCGGCTGAGCCGCCGACTGAACCGCGCAAGAGCGAAAAAGAGCCCCGGGCAGCAGCTGAGCCGCCGAGCAGCGCTGCCGCCGATTCGGCTGCCCCTGCCCGCAAGGGCAGCACGAGGCACTGGGCAGCCGCACCCGAGGCCGTGTCCCATGGGGGTTAGGTCAGCGGGAGGGGCGGGAGTAGGAAACTAGGACAAACTAGAGGTGAATGTAGCAGGATTAGATAGACCGTCTCCTCTCTGCCCCAGCTCCAAACCGGAGGTACTGAGGAAAGAGGGTTTCCCGCAGTTCCCTAGCCTGGATCCCTGCACTGTGAGCCCTCCTCTCCACGAGTGCTTGGGGCCTGACTGATGAGGCCTAGGCTGTCCCATGCACCCCAGGGAGGAGGCGCAGCCGGCCAGAACGCTGAGCTCTTTGGCCTGGGAATCTCTGGAGCGTACCTGCCACTGTGTCCCAGCCTCACCACGGCTGGAAGCAAGGAGCTGACCCAAGGGCCTCCACTTCCCCAAGTTCAGGGTAGAGGTGAGAGATGCTGGCAATGGACATTGTGGCAAGAGCTCAGACAGCAGGGAAAGGTTTCAGCAGCATCTATGGGGACTTCAGGGCAGGGCTCGAAAGAGCAGCCGAGGGAGTGTGGTGTCTGTGAAGTCTTAGCAGCCCACAGCCAACACCTGCCTGTGGGCTAACACATCTGATCAGGACATGGGAGCAGGTTCAGCCAGGGGATCCACAGCCAGAAAAGTCAGTGATATGAGTCTGATCTCAGACATGCAGAGGAAAGTCATGGAAACTCCTCAAGATGGATGTTTTCTTCTTCTGATTTTTTTTTTAATTGGAAAGAGTTAAATAGAATTACAGTAAGTAAATTAATATCTCAAGGGGAGAGCTTTTCTGGAGGGATGCTGACCCAACAGGTTACAGAAGGTCAGTAGCAGGGTCACTCACACCAACATGACTCGCACCTCTTGTGCAAACGCTCAGGCTCTAGTTGTGCGACCTTCCCCTTGCGGATCCTTCCTTGTGGGGGGTCCAGTGCAGCAGCTGCTGGGGGGGGCTAAGTCACCCGGAGGGTCATTAGGGGCTGTCCCACACCTGAAATCCACCCCAGGACACAGGCAACTCCTCTGCCACCAAATTATGCCAGGATGAGCGGCTCCATCAGGAGCTGAACACTGCCTGTTTTAGGCGCTGGATGAGCGAGGGAAAAAAACTGCACTTCACACTTTGTGGGAGGAAAAAAAAAAGGATAGAAAGAAGAGGGCGGGGGGAGGGAAGGAAAAACCCAACACATTTTATTGTAAATTTGCCTAAATTTCAAAATGTTGAATGCTGGATGTGGAAACCCTACAAAACATTTCCTGCAAATTAGGGTACATTCAACTTCCAGTGGTGCTTCTGTCACACTGACTTTGACTGCCCAGTGCCAGGTTCATGTCGAGCTGGTGGTATCAGCCTTCTGAGATATGTTCAGGCAAACCATTGCATCATTCTCTTTTCCAAAGATTTTTTTACATGAAAAATTTGCTTGGAAATAAAATTGTCTCAAGTGTCTCAATGACAGTTTGTATGTGATTGATGATGATGATGATGATGATGATGATGATGATGATGATGATGATGATGATAATAATATGCCACAATTACCTCCCAACCCTTGAAAGATACATGCAAGCATTGATTACTACAAGGAAGATCAATTAACTTCATTTTCCTATTATTTTTAAGAAATTGCTAAATACTGCAATGAAGAGAAATCTTACTGTTTATCTTCTAGAAACAGAGGGAAATACCAATTTGTTCACTGAGGTGCATATTTCCATAGTTATACTGAGAATGTATACACTCTTTCAAGTGTATCTTTGCAGTTTTAAAATATCTTCGAGTTTTGCAGTCTAAGATTTCAGAGACTGTGATGTTTTTTCTCACCCAGCAAAGATTTGCTTTCCCAGGCTGCTGCAGGCCTGTTGACTCCCTCCTGTTACAGTATGGGATGACATTGTCGAGAGGGTGGGCAGCACTTTCTGTGGAACTAACGAACACCTCCTCCCAGAGCTTCAGGGTTGGAAAAGACCCACTGTGATTATAGAAGCAAGTTAGACACAGGTGAACTGAAGCAGAGAATCAACAGTTTCCAGATTCCACCTCAGAAGATTTTAGGGGGAGAGAAGACATCCCCCTCAGCCAGACCCTCCACGAGGTCCCCCTGAGAAGGAGTCATAAGGACCTCAAGCCTTTGGCTCTTTGGTCTCGCCAGCCTGGCAAGTGAGAGCACTGCCACTGGGGTCAACAACGTCCCTAGCCTCTCATCTGGCATGTGGGCTGCTGGCCTCTGTAGTCAGCTCAGGCAGTGAAATGGTAGTGATACGGATCCATGAGATTTTGGATTTGTTTCCCAAGCCCAGGCTAGAAACTTCGGTCCTGCCTTTCCTATCCCTTCCTGTTAGACGTGGGTGTTCTGCCCCTGTCCCTGCCCCAAGCCCTGAAGCTGGTCCAGGCTGCGGGGCAGTGCCCATACCAGGCTCTCTCCATCCCACCCCAGCCCTGCCCATGCATCTGGCCTCTCCTCCAAGACAGACAAGCAGTACAAGTGTCATTGTGCTGGGGCTGCCTCTCTCTTCAGCATCCAGGGTGCTTGCAGGCAAGTCAAATTGGAGACATACCTGCGAAGTGAAGCTCCAAAGTTAGGGGTCAAACACGAGAAATATAGGGATTGTTGAGGGAATTATTTGTGGAAAATCTTTTGGCACAGTTTTGGAGGTTGAAGTCAAAAGTGTATAATGGATTAGTGGAAAAGCCACCCAAGGAAAAGGAGAGAGAAATAACATAATGTGCAAAAGGCACTTCTGATTTGCTTATATTGCTTGCTATGTGTAGACTTGCTGTCTACCAGTACTGCAGGAACTAGGAAAAAAGTTATGATGGGGCTCATTTGGGACTGACTAGCTCCAGGTCCACCCCACTCTGCACCAGCCCCCTATAACTCTCCTGCGAGGAACTGAGGATGGGCTGCCCAAGGCAGAGGCAGGATGGGACCCGGGGCCGGGCGCTGCCCGACGCAGATTGCAGGGCACTTCAACCATGTCTCAGCCTAGCGGGTTTGCACTCAGATTTTCTCCCTAAGCCTGGTCAAGGCGCCCAATGAAATCCACCCCGAAAAGAGGGAACGCTGTTCAGGCACCTCAGGGAAGAAAAATCCCTGATCTCCGCTTAACAACAACCTGTATAATAACTTAAGCGGAGTTTCAGCCTGGTGAAGGGTCGGCGTGTGCAGCCAGCCCCCTCGGCGGGTGCAGAGCCGGGGCTATCCGGGCGCGGGGCTGTGCGCGGGATCCGGGCGCACAGCCCTTCGCCCCGGCCCCATGCCGTGATCGGTGGCCCTGGGCCAGCGACAGCCGCGTGTCCCCAGCGCGGTGCCGCCGGGCCAGCAGACGGGAGAAAGCTGTCAGTCGCCGGGAGGGCGTGCGCTGGCTCCAGCTGGGAAGGAACACAGGGCTGCTGGACTCGGAGGACCGGCTGTATCTGCATTCCGGCCGGAGCGGAGTCCCCCCCTTCTCCGCCCCCAGCCGTCCCGAGTCACAGGGGAACAGAAAACATGTTCGTGTTAGTAGCCGATGGCTTTTATTTTTACTCTTTCCGGAGATCTGACACATACACAGC